>JAOTQH010000060.1:3199299-3214551 GCA_025631255.1 Cornus kousa | reverse complement strand
CTAACGACAGACATAGTTTATTACACACCAAGAGCACAAGAATAGGAGGACAAAGAGAATAGGTCAGCGGTAATCCCTCAGACCCGTGAAACTTTTCTCTCTTTCTCACACTATTGCTCTGATACCATGTAAAAATTCTCTCTGTAAAATATTCTGCCTCATATATTAACATTAACATCTTGTACAAGTATATATAGGAGAGAGGGAAAGCTATACAAGGAAAAGAATAAAAAATATTCCTACAAATTTGTTCCTAATTTAAAACAATCAATCTATCCTAATTTAGTGCAATTAATCTGAATCAAATCCCTAAAATAAAGGGAAATAATATATATCTTCCAACAAAAGATTGTGAAAAAAATTTAAGAAGTAGCTTTAGGTTTTTCTTGTTTCTCAAGTATTAAGTAATCTTCCCAAAACATGCATCTTAAGCTCATCTACTAATAGTTATTAGAACCATACATGCAGAGAAGATTATGAGATACAAGATTCTTCATATAGCAAAGATGAGATGTTTGATCAGGTGATGGCCCCAACAATTTGAGTCTATTCTTTGAATCCCGACGTTAACATTCATGTTATAATAGTTGAAAACTCTGAAGTAGAAAAAGTTCATGTCTTTGACCTTCTGTATCTGATTGATCTTGCAGTGGCACTTCTACAGTAAAATGATCATCAGGAGCTTTATTTAGAGACAGTCATAAAACAATTTTTCATCCTAGATGTGAAGTTTTTGTTTATGGTTGATTATTGATGCTTACTTGTGCTTTGAGGATATCATCGTCTTCCAATTGAATGCATTTGAAATTGTTATATATAATATCTATTGTGCTGATTTTTGTAATTTTTAAATGCCTTTTGCTACAAGGAATTCTTATCAACTGAATATTCATCTTATATGTGTGGATGTGTTGTTATGTTGTGCTGATTTTCCACATTAACGTATGCAGACTCAAAATTTTTGTTCCTATTGCGTTCCTTGCATGGACTATCCTGGTACCAGTTAATTGGACAAATAGCACTTCGAAAATAACAAAAGAGTTACCAAAAGTAACTTACAGCGACATTGATAAGCTTTCTATTTCAAACATTCCACTCGGATCACATAGGTGAGAATTTCTCCTTTGTTCCACTCTTTTCAATTTTAACCTCACTATTGCTTGATACTTGCGAACTTTAACAGATTTCATCTGCATGGGTAACAATAGCATGCCTCTGTCATGCTTTAGAATATTTTTCTAATGAACTTTTTTATTCGTTTCACATTTAGATTTTGATTTGTTTGTGCCTGGTCTTGCTCAGTTGTGCTATTGGGATTAAAATTATCCCCCCTGCATGACTTGTGTATACAACTAAGTGTTATTTCACTTTCGATCGTAGTCCTGTCACATGGCCTTGCCACAAAAAGGCTGCATTTACCCATTGATAGAGTGACTGTTGGTCGTTGACGCTACCATATACATATACTTTTTCTCAAATTCAGAGACATGCTTGTGAGCAATGCAAATATCTGAAGCTTAAACCTTTCTTTTAGGTCCTCCTCTAAAGGTTTCCCTGCATCTAGCAGTGGAGGCTTCTTTCTTTTAGGTCCTTTAGAGGCCAAATCTGTGTGCTCGTTTCCATTTACTTAAGAAAAAACTATATGCTCATAAGACTCCATCCTTTTTAGGCTATATCATTGATTTCCATCACAATGCTCTCATCATCCCTCTCTTCACTTGCACATAAGGGTGTCATTCGGTTGTATCAAACTTGGGGAGAATCACTTAGCTGCCAGCCCTAACCCAACTAGAAAATAAAGAATGATGTCAGAAAATGTTCCTCTCAGACTTGCCAAAATAAAATTGTTCATCTCAGCAAAGAGTTTTATAACAGCTCTCCTTTGGGATGGTTGTTTAAGCACAAATCAATTTGTTTGAACTCATTACAGTTTGTTGAACCCTTACAAACAGGAAAACTTATTGATCCGAGTTTGGTCAGTTTGCTAGATTGGAAACTGCCTTCCTTTTTCCAGGTCTGTCATGGGATTATTTATTGTCCCTTATTATATCAATTTGATTTAATGGCAGCAGCACATCCAAAGCGCTCAATCACTCCGGTTTACAACTGATAATAGCAAATTTTGCAGAACACACTAAACCATATCTAGGGGGTAATGTAGGAGAAATAGAATACGATTACTAAAATATATCCATACATACATACATACATACATATATATATATATATAAATATATATATATATAGAGAGAGAGAGAAATAAGCTGTTTGAGACATGTAGTATGAGACTATGAGGTAAATCTCAAGACATCCGTTATATGATTATATTGGTTTATGATTAAATAAGAACTCATTTTCTGACTTTAAGTACTTGTTTAGCTTAACCAACATAATCACTTTTGTACGATAAACTTTGTTCATTTCCGGATTACAGGTTTTGGACGCATATATTGATGGGCCATGTCTGCTTTTTGGACATGCTATGTGTTATAAAAGGAAAAGAAAAGTGTTGCATTAGTTATAGTATTATATTGTTGTATGGTCAAAGGAGAACTCTTATCTCTAACTGAACACTTCTTTAGCTTAGCCAACATAATTATTCTTGTGCAATAAACTATGTTCATTGTCGGACTGCAGGTTTTGGGCACATATATTGATGACCTATGTCTTTACTTTTTGGGCATGCTATGTATTACAAAAGGAGTACGCAACAGTTGCATCAATGCGGTTGCATTTTCTCGCATCGGAAAGACGCCGTCCAGATCAGTTTACAGTAGGAAGCATTTTGTCTCACCAAGTTATTTAAATTTCATTGAAATTTTGATCTTCATTTATATCTAGTTTGAATATCTTCATTTATTGTAATTTTTTTCTCTGAAATTTGTCTTTCATTTGCTTGAAATCACTTGACGTTGTGACTAGCCTTGACCTTGCCCTTATTTGTATTAATCAAACTCAATCACCCCAAAAGAAAACAATCAGCCTCAAGTTTGTTTGTTCACAGCACCAAATTCTTTGAACTTTTATCCAATTCTTTGAATTTTTATCCTAAAACCCTACCTTTGTAACTCTTACCATTTCCTACCACATAAGGCTTCTCTCTGGAGCCTATAACAATTTTACTCCTTATTAGAATCCTAGATCTGCAACTTTTCTATAACCAAAGCCCACCATGAAATCAATGTTAGGAGATTAATTATTATTATTTTTTTTCAGTTCCATGCGTCAATCAGAAAGAAAAATCTTGTCAGATAAAGTTCACACTTGTCCTAATCATCCAGTCTGGATTTCTAGTTTTTTTTTTCTCTACGTGGCTATTTAAATTCTTGAAGGTTCAGCTTTTCAGAAGTTTCAATTGTTCATTGATTCTCTAAAAATTGGATCACCTCTTCAAGTTTTGTGAGTCCTCTATATATTCTGGCAGTAGGTATATGCATCTTCCTACAGCCCTCTATCCTTGTATTCCTGGGAAGAGATATTTGAAATGAGGTAAGAGAGGCTTCCCTTGCAATGAAATATCATTCTGCGGACCCTTAAAGACATTGAAGGAGTAAATGAGTAATTATTTAAATTCTTGAAGGTTCAGTTTTTCAGAAGTTTCAATTGCTCATTGATTCTCTAAAAATTGGATTGCGTCTTCAAGTTTTTTGAGCCCTTTATATCTTCTGGCAGTAGGTATATGCATCTCTCCTACAGCCCTCTATCTTTGTATTCGAGGGAAGAGAGAATTGAAATGAGGTAAGAGAGGCTTCTCTTGGAATGAAATATCATTCTGAGGACCCTTAAAGACATTGAAGGAGTAATTACTGTGATACATCACCTTCGTTTAGCCATCTAGGTACCTAAAGAAGTTCACTGATTTGTTGTTTTTTATTTTTCTTTTTATTTTGGATGGATAAGTTTTTTTATGCCTTTGGAATTCTCCTTTCTAGAAGAATCTATGGATGTCATTAGAAATTTTCTTATTAAAATTTTTTCAGGGAACATGAATTGCTAACTTATTTGGGTTTCTATTAATCGTGGACATTTATGAAATTCAGTGCCTTGTACTTTGCAATAAAGAATGCTTGAAATGTTCATCAATGCTCACCTGTTATGGTGTCTTCCAAGTTCGGACCCTAATATTTTCGGGGAACTTTCACTTCAATGCTTTCTTACCATACTTGGATAATGGACTTTTATTGTTTACAGGTCCTTGTTAGGAATGTGCCACCAGATCCTGATGAATCAGTTAGCGAACTTGTAGAGCACTTTTTCCTGGTCAACCATCCAGACCACTATCTTCTTCATCAGGTTGGATCATACTGAAACTTCATTTATACACGTGTGAAAATCATATGATACAATTTTATTTAGAAAGAAAAAGGATGTTGTTTTTGTTATATACATGTAATATACGAATTAAATTGTTATTGTTTTTGACCGGCTCTCTTCTTTTTGTTGTCATGTGAGACTTAATTTGCTTTGGGATTTGAGTGGAAGGGGAGTTTAACATCAAACTGAAACCTGAAATCTGGCCCAAGATCAGGATTTTGAATTTGTTGGTATAGAGAAAATTTATTGAAATGTTATGATAGGATAATTGTTTGTGAACTTTGTTGGTAATGAAATGGAAGCGTTTTTAATGTGCACTGTGTACTATCAAACCAGAGTATTCCAAAAGGTATGAATCAAGATTAAGGATTATCTAGAAAATTATGAATTCTTCGATATGGAAGGAGATTTGTGCTGCCTGGAGGAAGTAATCCTGTTTATGAGTTCCTCATCCTTCGTGGGTCAACATGAGGAATGCAATTTCTTTTACCTTCAGATATTTATGTGTTATTTTTCATTTACAACTTCCTTTTTTGGGTTCAATAGTAAGATTAGAAAGAAGATTGTTATTGTTCAGAAACAGTGTCAAACAAATTAATACTAAAATTTTAACAGGACGTTATTTAGTTTTTATTTATTTACTTGAGCAGTAAGTTTCATGAATTGAATGCTTGATTATTATTTCAATTAAATGTTACAAATATTCATTCTTATCTTGAGAATTTTATGCAGTCTGTATACGATGCCAATAAACTTGCGAAATTGATCAAGGCTAAGAAAAGTAAGCAGAATTGGCTTGACTACTACCAACTAAAATATTCTAGAAATCAATCAAAACGGCCCATCATGAAGGTACTGGCATGCAATGTTATTATATCTTCGAAGGATAGTTTTTCATTTCTTATGCTCAACTAGACTATTTTTCTGTTATGTTATCACTTTTTTTGTTTTTTTTTTTGGGTATGATGAGACGATTTTTTTAGAGTCCTGACCTTGCTCTATTGCTCATTTTTTCACTGGCAGACTGGTTTTCTTGGCCTTTGTGGAGATAAAAAGGATGCTATTGATTTTCACATATCTGAAATCCAGAGACTTACTGAAGAAGTAATTCGTGATCTTTGAATTTCTTCTATATAATTTATATGTTCCTCTTTTGACTTAAATGCTTGTTTCTTTGTTAGCCCCTGTCCAAATAATAAAATAGGGTATTTTTTCTTATAATCTTTGAATTTTTGTGTGACTCTAGAAACATTACAATCTCTAAACGTAGTGAATGCTGTTACCAAGACAAACACACATAGACATGCACTTAAATTACCTGCTATATCATTCCTTGAACCTTGACTACTGAGCTAGTTTGGCGTGGATAAGTTGGATAACATAAGGATAGTTTGGTTGAATAACATATGCTATAATATAAAACAATATGCTCTTCTTCTTTTTTTTCTTTTCTTTTTTGCTTTTTGGCTTTTCCGAGGCAGTATAGAATGATGCTTGAAGGAGTAGAAATCCCTTTGGTAAACGATAAAACTTACAGAAAGGAATAACAACCCCCTCAAATATAATGATCTAAAGTTTTATGGAACAACCAATAAAGAATTCCACAGATTTATCATCTCTCTTAGATATTTGTCTTCTAGTTAGTCATTTGAGGAATCTATGAAAGATTTCAGGAGACGAAGTGAACCCACAAACCTCCCTTAATATATTTGATAAAACCCCTATTTGCTAATTAAAGAGCTGTCAGAATAGATTGTTTACTTGTGAGAGGATAAGTAAGAAAATTTCATTTTTTTTTTTTTTGGTATTAAAAATAAATAACTTTAATTTGGTATAAAAAACGAATTAGATCAAAAAGTGCTTTGGCTAAAATAGACTTATCGTAATGATTGGAATTTTGGTACATGTTACCCAAGCTGGCAAAATCAATTTGCCTGCTAACCCCTAGGCATTAATACAGCATGAAGAGGAATTTTTTATAGGCTAGACTTGTTCTGGTTTGATAAGATGTTTTCAAATTAATACACGTGTTTATGCAGTTAATACATCATCAATTGGTAATGTGATTGATAATAATCATTTATACACACCTGCTTTTGTACTTGATCAAAAAAAAAAAAATACACACCTGCTTTTGCTATTATTGATGATCCAATAACCCCAGACAATATTTAGTTTGTTTTCTACAAGTTAATTACCCTTCCCTTTTGTGAAAGAAAGATTTTTCTTCTCTCACATATAAAGCATCTCAGGGATGCTTTATTCTAAGTCCAATTTTAAGCTATTGCAAACTCTCCATATTCTTTACGATAATGGAAGGAGTGTTGGTCCAATGATTTCTCAGCTATATGCATTGGTTTGGTTCAGAGTGAAGTTGAAATTTTGCTGCTTTCAAAATTATGCCATTTTCTATTCTTTTATTTTTCTGCTCTGCAATTTTCTTGTGTTTTAAGTATGTTGAATGGGGGATAAATTCATGTTCAGATAGCTGCTGAACGAAAAGTGGTTACAAACAATCCCAAGTCTATCATGCCAGCAGCATTTGTCTCCTTCAAAACTCGGTGGGGTGCTGCTGTCTGTGCACAAACCCAACAATGCAGAAATCCAACTCTGTGGTTAACCGAGTGGGCTCCAGAGCCACGCGATGTGTTTTGGAAAAACCTGGCAATTCCTTACGTTTCACTCACAATTAGGAAGCTTATAATTGCTGTTGCCTTCTTCTTCTTGACTTTCTTTTTCATGATTCCAATCGCATTTGTGCAATCCCTTGCAAACATTGAGGGTATTGAGAAAGCAGCACCATTCCTGAAGCCAATCATTGAAATGTGAGTTCCCTCTCATTTACAGACTTATTCTTTGTTATCATCCTCCTGATGCTCATTTATAACATATGTTTCTTGAACATTGGATCAGTTATCTTGTTGTTTTGTTTATTCTTAGATTTTATCCTCTTGAAGTTAATTAATTGAATCTGTTTTTTCATTTATTTATTATTATTATAGTGTTATTGCACATTTAAAACTATTAACTTTTTGTTCTTTGCTTAAATCTTGTTGTGTTTCTAATTTTTTTATGCACGTTCACTATTTATAGTAGTGATTATGTTGTATTTCTAAAGCTCGGTATTAAAAATCGAAGATTTATATCACCCTAGCCCTTGGCCTTCTTGTAGCAAACCACTTGATAAGTTCCAAAATGTTTCTTGCTCAAAGAAAAATGTGGAAGAAAACTATGTGCCATAAAATTATTAGACGTTTATTGATAGTATATTCTGTTCGGTTTACATTTACACATTAAGAGATTTGTATTAATCTTTATGGAAGTGGTGCAGCAAGTAAATTCAACATTGCTGAACTTTTCTTATAATGGCTAGTATTATTGCCAATGATGTTTGCTTGATTTCTGATTTAAACCTATCTGAATTGTATAACTTGAGACTGAATTTTGTCTGCCAGCTCTATGTAGTTTCTTACTTAATGCTTAAATTTGGAAAATTTTAAATAATGGTGTATCATTATTCTAAATTTGGGTATTAAGGTGGAACTAGTCTACTTGAAGTAGGTTTTAAGTTTGAACTCTGTTCTTCTTCTGATTTGAACCTTAAAAAGGTGCTACTGTTGTTTTTTTTTTTTTTTTTTTAAATGAGTTCAATGCCCTGCTGAGATGTTAGGAGCTGAACAGAGGGTTATCTAAGTCGGTATCGTGGGTTATTGATCAATGAGTACAAGTTATTGTCATAATCAGTCATTGAATATCTAACTACCTATTGTTGCCTACTTCTTACTAATAATAACCTATATTTATGCAGAAAGTTCATCAAGTCATTCATTCAAGGTTTTCTACCCGGGATTGCTTTGAAGCTTTTTCTCATTTTTCTGCCTGCAATATTGATGCTGATGTCTAAATTTGAAGGGTTTATAGCCATATCAGCTTTAGAAAGGAGATCTGCATCTAGATATTATCTCTTCAACTTTGTGAACGTATTCCTGGGAAGCATAATCGCTGGATCAGCATTTGAACAGCTAAATACTTTTATGAAACAGTCGGCTAGCGAGTATGTTATTCTCATTAAGCACCATAATTTTCTTTGTAGGGTATCTCCTCTATTTTCTGGCAAATCAATGATTACATTTTTGAGTGCATGCATGTGGGGTGATAGGAGGTTTGCTCACAATTGTCTGATATCTTCTCTTGTTTTGGAAAAGCGATAATATCTGAATGGGCAGTTGGTGACTGTTAACCAAGAAAATCACATTATAAAGTCAGCAATAAGTTATGTTTATCCTTGTTTGATTGTTACGGAAACCCATTATCAATTTCTCCTTTTTAATCTTAAATTTTGCTTGTTCATGTGCCTTTTTTTCTTGTTGGGTACCACGGGGTGCTTTATGGACTGAGCTTCAAGAGCAACAAAGACTTGAAAGTAGATCAAGTAGCCTTCATTTAAGCATATTTTTGTGGCTTTCGGTCCTTCCCTTTTTATACGTAGATTTTGGGTAAAATGTAATTTGTCAAAAAAATTCCCTGAACTTTCTGAAAAACTTGCAATTAAGACCGTACTATTTATTTGCCGTTAAAAAATTAGTGGAAACTTAGTCACATGTATTAAAATGTAATGGCGATAACGCTCACCTTCTCTTCTTTGAATAAAACCCATTTAGGTTATTCTCAGCCCTCTCCAATCCCCAAGTCCTTAACGGTCTCTCCACTGTGTGGTTATAATACCAACTACATAGACATGCCTTTATTGTTGCGCTTACTATCATCTCTATAAATTTCACCCTCTTTCTTCTGTTTCTCTAAATGCCACTCTCTCGCTCAAAAAAATCCATCTCGTTGCTTAAACCACACAAAAAAACCAAAAAACAACTACTTCACTACCACCATCACTGTCAATATCATTTTCTTGAGGCCCATCTCAAGAGCCCACTGCTGTATTCTTCCTACTATCCATATTCAATCGCAGCCACATTAACGTCTCAGACTCTCAGTATAATTAGTTCCAACTCCACCACCAGGCAACCTAATGTCATGGACTAATTAGGGAGTTTTTTTGCTATGTTATGTGCAAAATTAGTTCAAGTTTTTTATTTTTATTTTTACATTTTACCCTATTAGATTTATAAGGGGTTCTTGTGCATTATTTCAGAGGATATATTAACATAATGAAAGTCAAACCTTATTCCACACTTTTAATTTCTGCAATATGGAGTTCTTATGAAATTGTAAAATTACTGACCTATGTATCTTTGTTTGCTCACATGCACTATACCCTTGACCGAAGTTATGGCTTTATTTAGATTGTTATATGGAACAAAATCTTATCCTATGGAGCTTTCTTGGTGTGCTCTTCATCTGCTGTGTATAAAAAATAGGTCCTCTGCAGTTATCTTGAGTGATTTGTTCGTTTTTGTGGATGGCATGTGCCTCTGTAGACTTACTATCAGCATATCTTCCTTTATGTCTTAAACTTATTTTCCACTAGCAAGATTCAGAAATAGATCTCCCTTGTTTGTCGTGTATTAGTGCTTCTTCTATAAGCTGATTCTAGACCGCTGTCTAATTGTACTGAAACTTAAATTTTGCAGTTACAATTGTATATTTCACTAACTTCAGTGCTTGTAATCTCGGGTCTTCTTTAAGTTTGACAATCTGTATACTAAGGGTTAGTGGTTATTTTGCAGTATTCCTAAAACAATTGGTGTAGCAATTCCAATGAAAGCAACTTTCTTTATCACTTATATAATGGTTGACGGATGGGCTGGTATTGCTGGTGAGATATTAAGATTGAAACCGCTGATAATCTTCCACTTGAAGAATTTTTTCTTGGTGAAGACTGAAAAGGATAGGGAGGAAGCAATGGATCCAGGAAGTCTTGGTTTTAACACTGGCGAACCTCAAATACAATTTTATTTCTTACTAGGCCTTGTTTATGCTGTGGTGACTCCAGTACTACTTCCTTTCATAATAGTTTTCTTTGGCCTGGCCTATGTTGTATTTCGTCATCAGGTAATAAATTTTCATTATGATCTTTTATGCATTTAATTATGTGGACATGTGTTAAGAACCTAACTATTAATCCATCCGCCTCGTGTCTAGATATTTTGCTTAAGCAGCCATGTTTAAGTTGTGTTTGAATACTAGAAACCATAGGTTCCTTTGTAATAAAAAAATATATATATATGATAGATCTATCCAAAACATCCATGTCCGGTAAATACACTGTACCCAATGCTGGAAATTTTTTTTGTAACTTGAATATCCTGGTTCCTGTGTCGAGTAACTTTGAGAGTATTGGCTAAACTCTACAACTGAATATGATTTTCCCTTTTTAGGAAAGTTGCTTGTTTATATGAACACGTTTTCACTTTTCTTTTTTCAAACTCTAATTTACCAACCTTAGCGAATGCCCCATGCTGTGTTGGAATATAATATGCTTAGTAACAACCTCTTTTTGGCCTAGGTGATAAACTCTCCTCCCCAAAGGGGATGTGAGTTGTTCGAGCCCTACATGGGGCAGTGTGGTGTTTGTACGCGTGTTGATTACCTACCAAGTAAAAAAAAGATTTGACCAAGATTTATCTATATTTTAGGCAGAAATTGACAGGAAAGTATCTGAAGCAGACATGAAAGATAGGCAGTTCAATTATTATGCTATCTTTAGTTATTTTTGTTGGTATGGGAACTGGTCAATTGTTGGCATGCAAATCATTCTTGATGAAAATATGTCTCCGTGTTGATAATTTTCTCATAAGCTGAGTTTGGCTCTACATAATGGCAGAAAAAATTTACTTTAAGAAATTGTCTTCTTCCTATATCAATTTGGAGTGAAATTTGTCCTAAATTTAAGGTGTGCTTTTGCCATTTGTTTCGAGTGTGGAGTATGGCGGTACATGTATTACTGTAATGTCTTCTATCAGGGAGTTATTTATTACATCAAATTTTAATTTTAATAAACATATTCCCAAACTTGTGTTCCACATTGATTGGTATCTGGTTTTGCATTAAACATTATCTTATGGTCTCAATTCTAGATACGTATTCAATGTGGGTAGACCATGTCATATTTGTTTTATTAAGATAATGATGATATCATTCTTGTTGCATATGGATTCACAAGAGAAATAGGCCTTCCTCTTATACCATCTTCTTTCATGAATTATAGCAGTTATCAACACATGTATGTTTAGTTGTTTACAGAGGAGTATCATCATATTTAGGTCACTTGCCTCTTTTGGTTGTAATATATGGTTTGCTGAAAGTATTTGGTGTATGTTAATGCAGGTTATAAATGTCTACAACCAAGAGTATGAAAGTGCTGCAGCATTCTGGCCTGATGTCCATGGACGTGTAATAGCTGCATTGGTTATTTCACAGCTGCTTTTAATGGGATTGGTGAGCACGAAAGAAGCTGCTCAGTCGGTACCATTTCTCATTGCACTTCCAGTACTGACAATATGGTTCCATATATACTGCAAGGGCCGTTATGAATCCGCATTTGTCAAATACCCTTTACAGGTCTGTAGGGATCTCGATTTGCAAAATGGATGTTTTGTTGTTGCATTATATATAAGAGTATTAGTATTAAGTAAAAAAAAAAAAAAACAAATGATGATAAATGGAATATAGCTTTCTATCTGTAATGCCACAGATTCTATATTATTTCTGGCATTACACGTTGAAGACACATCTGCAAAGATCATTGATGCATTTGTTATATATCTGTTCACAATATACAAGTATGTTTTGCTATCACAATAGTACTTCAGTATATAACATAAACAAACTGATGATGGTTGATTCAGTGTAGACATATTAGGGAAAAAGGAAATGGAGAAAGATTTGATTGATCATTAGAAGATGGTTTCTATCGTATTTGTGGTTACGAATGTGTTTTGACAACAATTACAGGAAGGTGCATGTGGTGCGAGAATCTTAATTGGTAGTTCTAATGACTGTTGAAGGGAATTTTAGTGTGAATGGCATCTTCGAATCCCTTGCATAGTGCTGCTCTAAATTATGACTACTCTTTAATCTAATTGTCTTATTCATTTGTGTGTGTGGTGGATTCTAGGAAGCGATGATGAAAGATACTCTGGAGCGTGCAAGGGAACCAAATTTGAATTTGAAAGGCTACCTTCAAAATGCTTATATTCATCCCGTTTTCAAAGCTGACAGTGATGATGAAGATGAGGAATTTAATGCCACGTGGGAGAAGGAGAATGTGCTGGTCCCCACGAAACGTCAGTCACGAAGAAACACCCCAGTGCCAAGCAAAATCAGTGGTTCCTCCACACCTTCTATTCCCGACATTGTTAAGGAGCAGCCATAGGGTATGGAACTTGCACGTGTTTGTACATTTGACCCCCTCACATTGTTGAAGCGGTTGAGGAGGTGCAACTGTAAATTAGATGAGAGATATAGGTCAGATTGGTTGTACAGGGAGTGACAAATTAGTGCAGCCTCTGGTTTTCTGAACTCCGGGATAGCGACTTTGAACTGTATTGCAGACAGGCCGAAGTATAGAATGACAAGAGGCTGCTACAAGGCTTGTATTTTGTGAAATTTCTTATATGAAAATCTTTGATGATTGTACATTAACAAAGATGAATGTGACCATCGTGTTCTTGATCTACTGAAGCTGAATGTTGTTCTTGCTATTTTTCTCACTGTTCTCGCCGTTGTGTTAACTTCCGGGTTGTGTTTGCTTTTAGTGCTTCGGCTTCCTTCAAGTTCTTCTTTTCTGAACAACACTTGCCTCCAATATTCGAAAAAACGAGCAGTGATAGACATCTCGAAATTACGAAAAAAGCAAACCAGGTCGTTTGCAAACAATTCCAGTTCTTCCCATCTTTAACTATTTAAGGGTCCAACCGTCAAGTAATTTGTCTTTGATCAAACACTTGGAGTTTCTATCTCTAAATTAACTCTCTGAATCAAGGTGGAGATTGAAGACCAGTTGTGTGGGATTTGCAGATCACCGCCCAGACCACGGTCTTCTTCCGCAGTCTATGGTTCGACTCCCTTCACCTCCGACAAACAGCCTGAAGATATAAACTCTCTACTAATCCAGTTCATAATTTTGCCACCGAAAAACATAGTTCATGCTTCTAAAATTGTTCCAACTTATGATCTTCTAGCACTTGCAAACTTTTCGGTGAGGTGCACTGATAAAATATACTTTTTGAACAATATAATCTATAATATTTCAGTTATTGTTGTTGCTTTTTTTTTTTTTTTTTAATGTTTTTCTTGCTCTTTCTCTGTATATAAACTTCATAAATAGCAATGGCAATTTCTAATCCTTATATCTGTGTTACATGATACGATGGAATAATATTTCAGTTGGTGGTAGTGGAGTACACCATAAAGTGGATTATCTTTTTAATTTTTATTTATTTTTAAATATTAAAAATAAAAAATAAAACATAAGATATATTAATATCATGTATCAGGAAAAGTTCTTCCTTAGTTTGTCAAAAATTAAATGGCCGCTGGGGTGTCATGTCATCAAAAGTCATATAAAGTTGTTGGTGACATGGCACAATAATAGTCATTCTAGTCTTCTTATCCTAGCCATTAGGGTGCCATGTCATCGACAACGTACTCTGCTGGTGACGTGGCACAATAACAGTAGTCAAAAGAGAGTGCTCTCCCTATCCTCCTACTGTACATTAATGAAAGTAGCTCATGGAGAAAAGGCAAGCAACAACACTTGCTTTAGCTTCTTTCTCATTTTGTTTTGTGTTTTATTACCAAAGGGGGAACAGCCTCTCAAAAAGATTCATTTTTCTAGTGCAGTGAAAGAAATAAAAGCTTGAAAGGATCTGACAAAAGATAAGGAAAAGTATTTGTTTTTGTATTTTTTTTAACTCGGATTGAAATATAATATATATATCATATATATTTATTCTGACAAAAAATACACTCACATGTGCACTTTATTTTTATTCATTTTTATTCGCAGCTTCCTCCTACATTATAAAGTGAAGAAATATTACCCTCCTTTAGTAATATCAAAATGCGAGATTTAAGTAATACTCCTTTAAATTTGTTAAGTTGCTTGAACTCTTTATCAAATGAATTTGAACATGCCAAGATCATGATAGTTGCATGTTGGATTAGCCAAAAACCTATATCGATATATTCTATATAGCTTTTCAAAAAAGAAAATCATCAGCATTTGGCTTTGTCTTATTCCTTTTTGTACACTTTATTGAGACACGGTCGGTAAGATTTATTCTCATTTCTCACATTGTCACACACTAGTGGGGCTATATATTATATATATATATAACACTATATTTAGTTATCATATTAAAGCAACCATTTGTGAATCTCGTGTCGACACGTTCATTCAATCCTCAGTTTTTGGAAAAGTTTATCAATCCCTACCAACTTAAAAGTTAAAAAAATGATTGAGGCCCATCATTTAATCACCAAATATATATAATTTTAAATTTGGATCTTTGTAGTTTGTACCTGGTTAGCAATAATTTAGTATACTTAATCATTTAATAATTTAGTAATAATTATATATATATATATATATATTTCCTCGTGTCGTCATATGTGTTTCAATCCACAGCACAATAATTTTAAATAAATAATACAATTTATTTTATGATTTTAAATCGTTAATGCAATGAATTGATAAAAAAAAAAAAAAAAATAGAAAAATTATACCAAATTGACATACAATAACTACATAAAATTGTTGAATTTTGTATTCAATGGTATTGAAAGTTGCAACTCTGAATTTTGAACACGTCATGCGAACACAGTTAGGACGCGATTAGAAGTATCATAAAATTTGACTATTTTATTTTCTAGCCGGACAAGGCCGAGACGTTGCAAATATACTTCTAGGACATGTTGGGGTGCATTTGTAATTAGTTTTTTTTTTTTTTTTTAGAAAATTTGGATTCAATTCAATTA
>JAOTQH010000060.1:3137503-3150861 GCA_025631255.1 Cornus kousa | reverse complement strand
AGTGTAAGGGCAACTTGGTCATTTTATGAATTTTTTTTACAAGTTTTGATGGAGAGGGGGGTTGTTGAGCATACACCCAAACCTCAAGGGAGGTCAAAGCAATAAATCTGAAACGCTCCACTTGTGTGAGATTTGCTCAAACCTCAAGGGAGGTCAATGTAATTTACCCTTATTATTATTATTATTTATTTATTTTTTATTTTATTTTTTTTGGTGTATGGTCTTCTCTTTACACTGGTAATGTGTATTGGCATAGATTTCCATAAAAGTTAAAAGCTTTTGCTGCTTCCATTAGGCTGGACATTCTATATTACTTTATTCAACTATTGGTGGGCTCTGCACCCTCTTTCTAATACATTTATATATTGACAGATCTTTTATAGAAAATTAAGTTTACTACATTTTCAATATTCTATATCGCCTTGCATTATTTGATTGTGGGGAGACCCCTACTAGCATTTTTGGCTCTTGGAGATGTCTCTTTTATAAACTAACTTTTCATGGTGGTTAATTTGTTATGTCATTTTTTTTTTTGGTTCCTTGTGTAGCATTCTCAGTTCCTGGTCTAGAGTGGGCGTGTAATGGGAGTTTTGGAATGGGGATGTGGTGCATTTTTTTGTTGTTTTTCTTCTCTCTCTCTCTCTCTCTTTAACACAATCAGCAACATTTCCTCTTCGTGTTTCCTGTTTGATTCTCATATTGTTGTGTAGACATTTGGAGCTGCTATTGACTTTACATCAAGTTCGCTTTTTTCTATTCATTAGTATATACCTTTGAGTATCTTCCTCTGTGTTTCTTCTTCAAGGGTCTTGTTGTCCCGGTTATTCGCAATGCTGATGGAATGAACTTTGCTGAGATAGAGAAGGAGATCAACGCCCTTGCAAAGAAGGCAAATGATGGCTCCATATCAATCGACGAGATGGCTGGAGGGTCATTCACAATATCAAATGGTGGTGTTTATGGAAGCCTATTAAGTACCCCAATCATTAATCCTCCACAGGTTTGATGTTGCACAGACCTGTATTTCTTCTTTACTGTTATGTGACCTTGTGCAAATACTGAACGAATACACTTTTGTGCGATTATTTTATGAACTTCTTCGCACACTTTTTACATATTTGGGACTCAATGATCTAATTGATCTAAAGTTGGCAAGTTGGTACTGGAAAAACTAGGTTTCAAAAATTATTCTAGGAACTTAAACTACAGTCCCATGTGGCCAAAAAGATTGATCTATGTAGTTGATAAAATTTCCATAATTGAAGGAGAATGTCTTTGTCACTGATAAGAGTACATGCACATATAAATAATTTATTTATATGTGTATAACACACACACACACATATATGCTGGTTACTTTCCTGGAATGACTAGTTCTGCAGGTATGCATGTGTTTTTTGTTTTATTTTGCAGATATCCAATAATGTTTGCATGTGACATTACAATTACAATGAAACATGTCATCCAACAGTTACAGTGCCTTGACAGTGATTTGATGTTTCCATTTGAAAAAACTACGTATATTAGTAATTTATTTTTTTCTTTCAGTCGGCAATCCTGGGCATGCATTCCATAGTGAACCGTCCAATGGTTGTTCAGGGTGAAGTTGTTTCAAGGCCAATGATGTACATTGCACTAACCTATGACCAATGGTTGATTGACGGAAGAGAGGTCCACAAAGGCTGCTTCTTGACATATGAAGACTGCGCAGTCAACTTCACCATTTTTCTTGTTGGTAATCTTGAAATTTGTGGTATACTCGGTTTTGCTCAAGATGCATAATGTTTATATCCTAAAGTTAGAATTTAATGAGGTTATGTTGTCCAGCATTAAGTGGTTCGGTTGTTGCCCACAGTGATCGAGTTTTTGGATGAGAGTTAACTGATTACTGCATACTTTGCTAATGTGACAACAAGGGTTCTAGTTTGTGCTGTCTGTTCGAAGGCCAGAGGGCACTTGAATGAAAAATGAATCATCGGTAGTTGGAGTTTGTTTAGTGGCAACAAGGCCCTCAAAGAAAAATGAATGATTTGGTTGCTGATATGAATTTTTCGGTACGGTTCTTAAAGAAAACCTGTTTACCACCCGCATTTCATGAATTATGGACTTAAATCAAGTTCTTAAGAATTTGTTTCTGCTTGAAGTCAAGTTCTGTTTACAGTAAACTGTACAACGCCTGTGAAGCCAGGGATTGAAGCAATAATTGTATGAAGAAATACGAAGTTAGGGCATGGACTATGGAGTGAAATTTTGTAACATTCCTTTGATTGTGAAAAGGTAAAAATTAAGCTTTGTGAAAAACGAGGAAAATTTAGAATTTCAAACTCTTCCACTATTGCCAGTTTTGACGAGTGATTTGTAAGTTAAATGGAGAGAACATTGAAAGATCTTTCCATATATTTCCTTGATGTAGTGATTTTATTGTTTTCATGTTCTTTAAAAGAACATTTTCCCAAAGCAGTAGTAGTGTTTGAATCTGACCATTTTTTTTTCGAAAATTTGAATCTGACCATTTTTCCAAAGCAGTAGTAGTGTCTGAATCTGCCCTTGTAATTTGTTTTAAATTATCTTCCAGCTCGTGTTATTGGTGTTCTAGGATCACTGAAAACCAACTCAAATGATATGATTCTGCATTTGATGCTTGTACAATTTTACGATATAGCCCTGCCGTTTAAAATAACTGTACGCTTTATGGGATTGGATCAAAATTATCCGTCTTTAGTGATATTTTCTTATATCACTGTCTCATCACGAGCCCATCTCCAAGGAGAATAGCGACTCCACAAGCAGAGATTAACATACTTGCTTGGTGTGCACTGTGCATAAGCAGGATTAACTGCAGCTTTCGCCAAAACGTGGCGCACACTGGGTCACCCACAGCAGAAAATATTGTCCTTTTTTACCGACTGCCAAGAGTGGAAACCCCGACCTGGTTCGGCCACTAGAACGCCTATGTATAACACTTTATCTTCACCTTCTTCAGGCAATGTCGGATTGCTTAGGGTCACTTTGGTTGGAGGGTGATGGAAGGAAAAGAAATGAAAGATAATAGAAGGAAATGAAATACCATGTTTGGCCATGCATCATTAAAGGAAAAGAAAGGAAATGGATGAATTTGGAAGGATACAATTTAAGCATCTTGGTTGGTTTTGTTATCCTTCCAAAAGTGGAAGGAAAGGGAAGGAAAGACAATAATTTTTAATGAAATTTTATTAATATCAATTTTGCCCTTATTTTTATAGAAGACAAAATCTATAAAAACACCTATGACAATAAATTCATTAAAATAGTTTCCTTTCTTTTCTTTCCTGAACATGATTATTATCATTTCATTTTTTTTCCCTTCTTAATCAATCAAATACTAAGTGATTAATAATATTCTCTCATTCCCTTTCTTTTCTGTTCTCTACTCATTAATGTAATCCCTTTTTTTTTCTTTTTCACTATACCAAACATAGCCTTAGAGTATTGCATATGCACACATCACACCATAGTGTATTGCATCCGCACACATCACACCCGTCCATGTAGGTTGTCACATTCATGGCCGGGGCTCACAAAATTCAAGTTCTAAATTTCTTATGCTTTGTAAGTTTATCAATCTCAACAGCTAGGTGATACAATACTGGATATAAATTTTTTTGGGTACAAACTGCATTTCAAATTTCAATGACGGCCCATCATGTAAATTTGCTCACAATTTAAACATTGGCACTTGCTTTGCAAGATCCATACGTCATGAATTAAGAGCGGATTCAAGAATTGTCAATGGGATGGGCTAATATTTCTTTAGGTGGACTAATACTAATGATACCCCTTCTTTTCTTTTTTTTTTTGGTGGGCTCAAGTTGACCGGAATCCACCTCTAAATCCGCCCTTGTCATGAATTGACAGTAATTTTGATACCTACTTTATCTTTCCAAATTCAGTCTAAAGCTCAATATTCTAATGCCCTTCGAGTGATATCTCAAAATTGTTCAGTTTTAGTAATATTGCTGCGTATTGTCTGATCAAATTACATCCTCGTATCAACCACTAAATTTCAAGATGCCTAGCACAACCAAAATAAGTCAGTTACTTCAGAAAAATGAACATAGGTAAGGGTTCAATTCAACAACTTGAACTTGAATTATTGCATCCGATCATTGTAACAAACTATAGGTTATTGTGAGTGTTGGATTACGAGGTGTTGTCAAAAACGGACACAAAATATATAATATATATATAAGCAAGAGATAATTGTACTTTGGGCTCCTAATAAGATACTCCGTATTGTCCAATGAGATTAATCAATATTTGCTGTACTGAAAACGACGTCGGACTTGTTGGACCTTACTTTGCCAATGACTAACGCCAAACATTAGCAGCCAAGAAAAATTTTCATTTGAGATTCATACGAAGAAGCCCCAGCGCCATTCATAAAATTCGTGGCCCCAATTCATGTATATATATATATATATATATATATATAATTCATATACGATATCCTCCATTATCCGGATTCTTGTTCATTCTGTTCTTATTGTTAATTGTTCATACTCTCCTTTGATTCTCAGCTGATTTAAAACTAAGCTTGTTTTGTTGCCTTCTTTTTTCCTAAATTTTTCAGATGAGATCATCCAAACCCTAATAAGGTGAGCACTGTTGTATTTTCTTAATTTCTCTATCTAGACACACATGTATTTGTTGCTAATATTATGATCAGCTTAATTTCCGAAAAAAAATAATAATAATAATACGACCTGCTTGGACCACTCAGACTTAATTTAGAGGACATTAGTGTTCAAACTGACTGATTACAATTGGAATGATGTGAACTTTGACAGAACTGATGTGAATATTACAATTAAAAATCTACCATCTCTGAGACTCTGTATGTTTATGTTCCCATGTTTTGTTGTGTTAATTTCTTCTGTAATTTTACATTTGGGGAAGAAAAGTTTACTTTAGGGAAGCAATGTTCTGTTTTTAGTTTTAGTTTTTATTTTTTAAGCAAGCTGAATAATATTAAAGAAACAAACCCAATATATAGTTACATTTGGGAAGCAAAGTTTTGGGTACTGCTGAGGATGATGCTTTCATATTCTTATGCATGCTCTAGTACACATATTTTACTGTTGTGATCTCAAAAGTTGAATGTCGTCACTCCTAATGATGCGGGGTGCAAACCTTTTGGTTTTTAGGTTTTAAAGTTTTAAAGAATATAATATTTGAGAAAAATAGTTACACATAGCGAGAGAGAGTAGAATTATGTACATATTTGCATATGGAGCTACCATTTTTAGTCAGAAGAAGTTTGTTTAGTGTGAATTATCAAGAAAGAAATACTGGTTGATGTTCCTTCACTGAAGATTATGCATAGAAAGACCAGAACAGTCGAACCATTTGTCAATCACGAAACATTTTAAATTATAGGCTGTATAGCAAAAAAAACCATGGGCGGAAAAATTTTCAAACCTTGGGAAGGTGTTTTATTTGGACAGAGGCCTAAAACAGCACAAAGGACGGTGCACCTTTGGCTATCCTTCGGCAAGTGAAAACCTTAATGCTTTCAGGCATTTCTAGAACCTCATTGCCCAGAGAGGTAGAGGTCAAAGGGTGCTAAAAGTTCCTTTCACAATCTTTATTTTGTTTTTGGATTATCTTTACATTGTTTACACCTAATATTCAAGTGTTTCATCTCATATTGAAGGTAATATTATCATGGTTCAACTATGTTGACAATCCATACTCCGGGAGTCATTAGCAAGTCTGGCATTTATTTGGATGCTGGCACCCTGCATGGGGTTACTCCCTGCAAGGTTCCATATGTTCCTCCCTTGATTAATACTCTAATTTCTCATATCCCTACAAGGGGTCCTAGTAATAAAGGTTTGCATGGTTCCTCTTCCTCTTGGGAAAGCTGTGCTCGACTTAAGATCCATTACCTGTCACATCAAACAGCTCCAAAGAGATGGCTGGTGAGCGGTACTACAATATTTACAGTAAATTAGACTTTTCACTTTTCATTAATATTTGGTTTTATTGAATGTTTACATGCCATGTTGTTGTAACTGTTACAGTGCCAATTGCATGATTCTATTCCACCAGAAGATGAGTATCGTTCATCACGCAATATAGCAATCAGCTTGTTCAGGCGATACAGGAACTTTGTTGACCGTGGAGGAGGTGACAACCTAAAAGTATATTCAATGTTTTGTTTCATTGGTTTTTGTGACGTCATTCTGTTGTTGTTCTTAATTAACATGTTTTTTAATGGGCATTAGGAGTTTATTAGTGCTGGGGTAAATGCATATGCACTGGGATGCACTGATGAAGGACTACGGAAAGAACTTACTGATATGAAAGAATCTGGTGTTGAAATTGAAGTAATGCAAATTTATGGTGGAAGCACCAGCCTGAAATCCAAGATCTTCTCCTCGGAGGTAAGTCACTCCTTTGCTAAACTTGAAGTGTTGATCAATATCAAATTTAAGTGCCAGATGGGCAGGATTATTATCTATTGAAAAGGCATCGTATTATTGATAGAGAAAAACAACTACTCCGTATATAATTCTACCTACACATGAAATTTGATTTGTGGGATGAATAAGTGATAACCCATGCTTCCTATTTCACATTGCAGGTTGACGAGTGTATTTTGTGGTTGAGCATTATATTCATCACGATACTGTGTACTCCACAACCAACCATAGTTCGATGGTCATCCACACCTCCTGTGTCAGATGAAACATTGCTTCAGTGGAAAGGCTTTTGTGCTATCATTGCAAATGCATACTATGTGAGGGGAATGGCATGGTGAGAGTTTGTCACATATTTGACTTGTTTTGTTAATTGCACTGGTCTTTGGTAACAACCATCCATATATTGTTATATATAACAAAGACGAAGACGGCTCACAATAGAAATTCTTGCATCAAATGAAGCACTGAAACCTTTGTTGAGTTTCATTTTTCAATTTTTTTTTTTTTTTTTGGCAACAAGGGGACTAGAGCCTCTAACAGTTAGGTTGATAGTCTAAGCAGATACCACCTGGCTTAGTAGACTGGTTGTCTACCAGCTCTGTTGACATTCTTTTTGTATGTTGTTCTCGCAGCTGATTGGATAACACTTATGTTTTCTTGTATTTACCAAGGCTTCCAGTGAAGACTCTCCAGCTAGAGCAAATGGCAGTGGTGGGCCGTGCTGAGGAACCATCGGTTGTTGCAAGCCGAATGAGATTAGTGTTTAGCACACTTGAGGTTAGCTATATTTCCGTACTTGAGATTAGTGCAAGCCGAATGAGATTAGTGTTTGTTCATGAGTGAACAATGACAAACCAAGGTCTAATATACATTTACCATGCTTCTTTGGAAAGATGATCCAGTGATCCATCAATTTCCTGCAATAAGTTGATGTTCCTGTGTGAAAAAATAATTTTTCTGGGAACTATGGATCCCTAACTCATCGAAAATAGTTCTGCTTCAGAATTCAGCGCTAGTACTAGGACACTAGAACATCCATGAGGTTTCTGAGAAACCATTGTGGTCATAATCATCTTTATAATTATTATGATTCTGATTTCACACCAACTATACTTGAGACTAAAATACTTACATACCAGATACATAATTTATTTATTTATACTTTGGCAAAATAGCCTCACGTGCCTGTAATATATTGATATGATGATTCGTTTTGCTTGTGCAGGTTGTGAGTCCACAGTGGCCGAGAGTGTAGTGTAAATGGTTAAACATGAAAAGTGCATTCCCCTGGAATTTTACTTTGGGCTGCTGTATTTCTCCACAATGTACTGCAGATTTCTATTTAGAAGAATGCAGCTCTACTCGAACTATACTTTCATTTTTAATCTTAGATGCTAAGTTTCTTATTAGCATTCGTACTTCTCAATTTATTGGCAAATGTAATAAGGAACCATCATAGTGTTTTACTTCAGTGAGAGATGGCCCAAAATAAATCTGAATCGTTGTTGCTGACTTCAACCAGTTTGGGATGTTCGTGCTCAGTTGAGTTGAGACTGAACGATGCATTAGAAAAACTTGTAGGTTAATTCGTTGATTGTGATCAAAAGAGAAGTCTACCAACATGGAACCTCAATATGGAAGTTACAAATTTTGTTAATTCGATCAACTTCCCAAGTAAAATTTTAACTTCAAGTCGGAAGCTAAGAGCTTGATGAAACTATGATCTCCAGGTTAATAAAAATTTTGGAGAGCTAAACTAAGGAACGTTGGTTCCTATTTTTTATTTATTTTTTTTTTATTTATTTTTTTTTCAGATCAGTTCAACTGCATCATCATCCAAACTAGTAAAAAATCTTCAGGAAATGGTTGCACTTTGATTTCGTTTCATCACTACCAGCCAACTGAGTAACATAATTTGGCCATTCCATTAAATTCAAGAAAGGGGGGGTTACACACCTGCTAAATTATAGAAAATTACAATTCAGAAGTACAGCATTTACTAGGAAATAATGCACTTCTATTACTTGCTCGCAGTATTTTACAATCAATCAAATGAAGAAATTAGACGTTTCAAAACTGACTGTCATAGGCTATACCATCACAAATCTGGAGAAGCAAGAAATGCAATGTTGCCTTTAAGCGTCTTCTGAGCACACCATTGGATAGCACTAGCTGTTTCTGATGTTCCCATCTGTAAAATTAGTCAAAATCAGTTGTCAATAAATTTCTGCATGATAATCAATCATGATAACTAACTAAATTGATTAATCATTCAATAGATTATGGAATTGTATAATAATCAACCCGGCAGAAGTTACTAGATTACATCACCCATTTGAGTTGAAATTGTCCACAACATAATCGAGTTCAACAGGGGTAAGTTGGTAACTAATCCAAGGCAAATACACACGCACACGGCCAGATGGATGCTGATCCTAACAGAAAACATTGCAGTGCCCAGAGAGTAATCATGGACCACAAACATTTTCTTGCAAGGGTTGAACTATGGGTCTGGTTTTAAAGAATAATCTAAATATGATAACCCATTCCAAGGGAAGCATTCTTTATGGAGATGTAGCACGCAAGTTTACCTTAATCTCCATAGTGTAGTAATCTTGCCACAAGCTTGCATTCTGATCATAAGTTGTAAGTGCAGATTCATATAACTTCCGGACTCTTACAAGACACTCTTTATCACCAGCAGATGCAAGGTTCAATTCCAAGTCAATGCAACTTTTAAATATAGCAAGACCTGGATGGGGTAAAGCAAGAAACCTGCATTGAAAAAAGATGCATAGTTGGCAACTTCAGAGTCATCTGGTAAATTAGCATTTATTAGATAATCTAAAATTCAGTACAAGACATATCTTCTAATTTTATCAAAATAATGTATCAAAGCATCTGAATTGCAGCGTTACACACGCTGTATGGCAATTGAACTATGACTTGACGAAGTCAATTGAACCAAAAGTTCAAAACTCCTCAAGATCTGGCTTTAAAAAAAAATAAAATAAAATAAATAAAAAAACACACACACACACACACGCACACCAACACTCCTCAAGATCTGCTTATATCAAGAGGCTAGAGGCGTACCGCTTATACATCTCTCTTGCGCGCTGAATTCCATCCTTTTGAAGAACAAAATTTACAATGGCAGTAGAGAGGGAAAATCCACTGTCACTGCCACCAAATTGAGCCAATGAAACCAGGGATAGCTCCATCAGCTTGTCAAAATAATGTCTTTGATCAGAGAAAAATTTCAGGGCCTGCAGAACAAAATAATGTTAATAGGTATAGAAGTCCAAGCATTTTTACTATTATCTACTGTTGACTTTCATGGAGACAACAATCTGGAAGCATTTCTTGGTTGGTTACAGAGCCTACAAAGCCACTTCAAGTGGTATTGTTCTACAAATCAGAGGAAACTCTTCCTTGTAGAGGTATAAATTACAAAAGGGAAGAATGTTGCTATTAGATCATGGGATGACATGAAAACCGTTATGATTCCCTACTTCATACCATAGAATTACAGACAACGAGTTAACTTGAAATTAATCAATTGGTGCAAGAAACTATGTCTGTGGAAAGAGTACATTGGAAAGTTCCATAAATTAATTATGAGATTAACTTCAAATTATTCAATTGGTGCAAGAAACTATGTCTGGAAAGAGTGCATCGGAAAGTTCCATAAATTAATTATGAGATCAGAATTTCCGTGGAAGAAGATGTATAAATTCACAGAGTAGTTGTTGTGTCATGCCATGGAAGTTGTATTTCAAGTCGCCTATCAGATGGAAGAAAAGAAGAAAAAAAATATTGAGAGATGTGATGGAACACACGATTCGAACTGAAAGAACTTTCATGAATGCGGATTGAGGTACATTGAATGACAAACCACAAGACAAGGAAATTCTATGCTTCCAACACAATAGCTCATTCTATTGCTAATAATTCTAATGAGCTAAGATGTCACAAATTCACAATTATCACCATTTGGATCTTCTGTGTTTAAGTGCCCTACTGACACAGTTGCTATAATCAAGAGGGAATGTCCTAAAGTGTTCAAATTCCTTTATTAAATTTTAAGAAGATTTCTGGGGGAAATAAAATATTTTTCAATTCATCCTGCCAAACGTCATTCCATGTTTTAAGTTTACATGATGCTTCAGTAGGTGAGTTTCATGTTCTAACTATTACTTCAACTCTAGGCATAATTGCAACATTATTGATGTTCAGGACTTGCAAAAGTTGTCCCTTGGTTCAAACTGGAAGAACTATGTGGTGCCATGCAATCTATATTTCATATACAAAGTTTAGGTAGATATTATTAGTATCCTAAACAAACATAGTCAAAATAGCAACTGCTTCTTAAGCCATATTTTGGAGCTACAAAAGTCAAGAGGCCAAGAATTTAAGATTCATAGAATTACAAAATCTGTAATAACTTTATTTGTGACATTCTGAATTCTGACAAAAGGGAAGGGATAAAATGGGAGTATTGTTTGCATACCATGAGCCACAAGCTCTCAGCTTCTGAAATCGCCACCTTTGTCAGAACATCTTTTAGGAGAAGAAAGATGGATTGCAGATCAGCTTTGTTTGAGTGAGATTTCTTTGCAATACATTTCATCTCTAGTGAGAGCCTTAAAACCCATAAACACACTGAATGTGAAAGTTTCCCATTGCAAAGCTTTTCTGACAGCTCCCTAGCTTCGTCCAACCTCCCCAGTTGCAAGTAAAATGAAATATATTGGCAAGCAAGATCTTCAGTAACACACCCCATGTTTTCAGCCCTTCCGTATACCGTCAACATATGTGAAATAGGATCTAAACTATGATCAGAAGTGCTCAAGATCCCAGAACTTTGAGTTTCTCCATTTTTAGGAATAACGAAATCCATCAAAAACTTTGTGTACAGGTTAAACATCATGGCAGAAGGCACAAATTTTAAAGCCTTCTCATAGACCTACACGTGGCATAACAGAAAACATGATCATCAACCGTTTATATGTACTACCCACAAAAACAACAGCAACAATTATCAAGATTCGTTTATAGAGAAGCATACGGATAAAACAAATCTAGAAGGAGAAGAAAGCACAAGGCTTTTAAACTGCAAAGAAAAAAAGAACATAGTAGCCACCTTATTCATGGTCTAAGCCTCAGATAAATTTGAAATATTCACCACATGTATGTATATGTTGAAGAATGACAATATACCCAAACAACAAACCACCCATTCTACACCTCACACCAAAGGTGTTATTGCATTTAACGGTGCAGGGGGAGAGACTCAATGTGGTTGGGTGGTTGCTAAAAAGGTATCTGAACTTAAATACATAACAAGAAACACGCATTCCTGATCTATAAATTTTCTTTCCAAAAATGCTCTCAATTAACACAATTTACTTTGACATCCTCAGCAATAGTTTACACAGTATATGAAGAATGCATAAACAATTGTGCATACAATATCTGGAAGTGCAACAACCAAATGAGCCAAAATAAGTACAAGCCGCAACACATAAGAACAACAAAAGATACATTCGTAATTGAAAGTTTTCAGATTCACTAGATAGAGTCCACATACATCAATCAGCAGTAACACTACTCATCAAGGTTTAGTGAGTTCACATGGAACCATACCTGAATTGATTTGTGTAACTGACAAGGCATGATTTCTTTACCCATCTCCTGTCCACTGTAGGGATCAATACTTTCAAGTTTTGCAAGCCAGTTCCAATATTCTATTTCGTTTGAAAAGTCTCTTTCCATGTCAACCAATATCTCTTTTCTCATTTCTTCTGAATGTTCTAAATCTGTTGCTTCCAGTATCTCAAAAAGACGCGTTCTCAGGCTGAAACTAGAAGGGAGAGCTTCAACCACACAGCTGTAAACATTTCGAAGAACATCCAAACCTTGTTTCCGAAACAAATCAAATTTCCTCTGAGACTCCCCATTTTGAACATCCGATGTTTCATCACTCTCTCTTTTTTCACCTAATGCCATAAACAGTTCTTTGTTATCATCTCTCCATTGTTTTTCACCAGCATCAGGATGCTCATGAATCAATGTCCCCTCATCTTCTCCAAGAGCAACCCTCCTGGCCTTTAACTTATTAAAATATGTGAGTTCCATTCGTAGAAAATCCACCCATAGATCTTCTGAAGTTGGACAGACTCTCAAACCTTTCTGCATGAGTCCACGTGCAGCCATAGGATTTAAGTTATGGTCAAACTCCCAAGCAGCAGCATATATCCAAACCCCAGAAACTTTTGGGTGAAGCCTGGTCACCTGAGCAAGGACCTGCATAAAATTCAAATAATTGCATTGAAGAGTGAAATTCTCAAATTACAGTCTCCACAAGAGAAACATAATCAATTATCAATAGCTTAGGTCTAGTGATATCCCCAATAATTTTCAAGTGAAAATTTGAGAGTTCAAGTCCCCAAAATGGGAAATTCTAGTGTGTTTGTGACTTATCAAGCAAAAAAAATATAGGTTATGAGACACACAGTCAAGTATGAAACTCAATCAGGCCACTTGCAATAAAATTTAATATAAAAAGATTAAATTTGGCATCTTAATACAACCAGGACCTAACAACAAATATAACAAAATCAATATCCAAATGTTCATATATATATAAGTAAGTACCTTCTTCATACGGCCATTCCTCCGTTGTCTACAAAACTCAAGATACTGAAACCACAGCTCAATATCTCCCTTAAACCGGTTGGTGGCCAAGCGATAAATCTCAATAATCCTGGAAATAGAGGAGAAATCGGAAAGTGATTGCTTCATCTTCTTATTGCCCTGTTTCTTCAACTGGCGAGAGATGGCCTTCTTGCGAAGAAGGCGAAGAGCATCGAGCTGCTTCTCGTAGTCAAT
>JAOTQH010000060.1:3109910-3126316 GCA_025631255.1 Cornus kousa | reverse complement strand
AATTACCGTATTGCCCTCGGATGTTTTTGGGTCGGGTAAGGACCTGTTTAATGATCCGGATCCATGAGGATTTGGGTCGTTACAGATATATGGGTTTTGAACTTCTGATTCTTGTATGGTTTTGTAGTTCACAGTGGCAGAGAGAGAGAGAGAGAGAGAGAGAGAGAGAGAGAAAGAGAGAGAGGGCAAGATCAGAGTCGAGAACGAGAATAGAGAAGGAGTATTGATAGAGGGATATTTTAGTCTTTTCACATTTTATGTTATATTATTAGTTTTTTTAAATCATAGATAGAGGGCTATTTTAGTCTTTTTGTAGCTCTGGTACCGGTCAATAGCGGTCAACGCCCAAAATGCACTCATTCGCACCATTTTTAAAATATGGGGGAGATAAATAAACAATAGGGGGTATATCGACATCATAGGGGTATAAAGCGCACACGACCCATATATATATATATATATAAAGAAAGATAGATTTACTTGAGTAGTGCTGCTATTGAGGATGTCCTTGAAGACGATGCAAGGTTCATGTCTTGTCTCCAGCATTTCTTTCCTGTACCAAACAACAACAAATTTTACTTGAACAAAAAGAAAGCCTTGGAAAGTAGTGAACTAGTCATAAATTATTGTTTAGAAAAAGAAAAAAAAAAATTGTAAAAAATAATGAAAGTACACACTACCATGTTGGTGGGCTGCTTGTATTCATGGAGGCAATTGCAACCTCTTGATCAATGTAAGGAGTCCCACTGTTTTCATGGAGGAACAGATTGGTGTTAATCAATTTCCCATCATTGAGGTGATAACTTTGCTGGTGGTAAACAGGGTTGGAGCTCAGGAAGTAATTTGATTGCGGAATGCCTTGCATTTCAAAATTATTGTTTGCTGCAAGTTCTGCTTCTGTAACAAAATCCGAACAGTTCTCAAGAACTTAAAAAACAGAATACCTTCAAATTTTCTAATCTATAAGAGCAATGCAATATATGTAGCCAGGCTGACTAAAAAATGCTACTAGCAGAGATCAGTAAAGGACTATTTGATTTATCACTCAATAAATAGTTCTCAAGAATTTAGGAAACAGAAAATAAAAATGGTTCCTAAGAAGTATAAAAGATGATTATAAAAAGGATTGAATCATAAAAATTATATAAATCAAACAGAATTTATGTATAAATTTCTCACTTTCAGAGGAAACAAATTCTATTTTCATATGGGCTCCATATGATGGTAGTCCTTCAATGCTCATTGGATTACATCTATTCTAATCGTGCCATAACGCATATTTAGCTTTCTCACACGTGTTCGTGTCAAACTCGTGTCTGATGCTGTTACCGCCACGATACTTCTAAATATATGTTTGTACTTCCTAGCGAGAGTCGGAATGACTCAAGTAACTAGTTTAAAAATATTCTTTGACATTTTAAATGTTAAGTGGGACTCACTTTTGATGCCACCCACCAAACTATATATTAAATTTTAAGTAATTAATTTTAGTCTATCTCTTAAGCACAGGTAATTTTAAAGAACCATTTATAATACCATTAAATGACTTGGCATAGTTGCAAAATATATATATACAGGTAATTTTAAAGAATCATTTATAATACCATTAAATGACTTGGCATAGTTGCAAAATCTATCTATCTATCTATCTATCTAGAGTGCCATTTATGTACATACAAAATAGTGATGAAGTGATGTTCCCACTTTCAAATAATTTCCTGTCCTCCATGGGCAGTTATATATGAAAAATGGTACTCTCAAAAGGGATAGTAGCAAAATGGGAGAGCCGAAAAATGCTTGGTTTAGATGAAAACATGTGATATTTCTGAGAGCATCACTATTATATATATATGTATATATTATAATATATTATTGTAAAATATTGAGGAGTTAGGAAGCTTTTTTTAAGTTCTAAAATCGCCCCCCAATAAATTTAATTGGTATAAGTTTCAATATATTTTAAAATGAACTGTTGGAAACTAAAATTGATGCTTCAAAGGTACCAAGCAAGATATATACAGATGAAAAAAAAAAAAAAAAAAACACATAATGGTACAATTATAATGACAGTTACGACCTAATAGTCAACTTAAAATTAACTTTGGAAATAATTTTCTCTGACAAAATGTACTGATTTACTAGTGAAATAAACCAAGAATAATAATAAATATTCTTGTGGGAAGTATGAAAAAGTTGAGCAGTAGGCTCTAAAGGTTAACTCCATCTTTTCATCTCATTTAGTTGGCCACGCAAATTAATGATAGAATAATGCCAGTATATATATATATATATATATTGCAATTAATTAGCAACGTACACTTGAACTGAGATATGTATTCATGTCCCTACAAATATAATGAGGTCATGCATGATGATCAGTTGCATAAATATAGATGAATATATATATATACCTTGTATCATCTGCTCATGTCTCATGCTCCTATACATCTGTCCACAAGCAACAAGTAAATTAAGTGTAAGACAATTCCATGAAAATAAATCTTAAATAGCTAGAGAACATGTGATCATAACAAATAAAGTTCTACCATCTCTAAATTAATCTAGAGTATGGGTTTAATTATATACACACACACACATATACACATCAGAACCTGAAGGTGACTCTTTACGTGAGATATGGTTATTCCCTTCACATCCATCAACTGTAAAACCATTTTTGGAGTTGCTCCTGCCAAAAAAATAAAAAAGGCAAAAAAAATAATAAGTAAATATATCCCTTAATTAAAACATGTATCTCTTAACAAACGAGATGGTATGAAGTAAAGTGGTAAAGTTGTTTTATTAGGACTGAAGTAATGAGTTCGAATTTGAAAACAGATTCTGAAACTGCGTACATCTGATCTCTCCATACCCTTTAATGGCAGAAACTATTACACTAGGCTATCCCTAGTCTCTAATCAAATAAATAGGATCATGGTATGAAGTAAAGTGGTAGAAAACATTTTATCATAAGATGATCTTAATTTGATGTGTGTGTGAGAGAGAGAGAGAGAGAGAGAGAGAAGAGAGAGAGATTACTGTCTTCCCCACCAAGCCTCTCAACTGCATGCACAAAACATTGGTGAAGATCATGAGTCCATCGAAGTCTTGGCACCTTTGATCGGACATAAGGTCTAACTCCTGGTTTCAAACTCATATGATCCGGCATAGTGTCCTCCGTCCGCCGCCAGCTAATTTTCAGAGATAATTCAGAAGGATCTTCGAAGTTGTCGATGGAGGAAGATGAGGACTTGATAGAGTTTCCACAGTCTACCCTCTTCATTTGAGAGAGAATGAGAGAGAGACAGAGGGGTTGGTCTATGCCACAACAAAAGAGAATAAATATTAGTGAGACTGTTCTAATACTTTGTCCATTTGTGCAACTTTTACGACTCTCTCAGTCTCAACCTTTCTCATCTCTCATGGGCAGTTTAGTCTTTTGAAGCTTCCATTGTGAAGAATTTATACACGGGATTTCAGACTTGGAAAAATTAAAAAATGCATCCTTGATTGGGTGAAAATGAGAAGAAGTGAAAAGTTAAAAGTGATTCCATCCAAAAATATTCTCATTTGTGATATTACCTTTTTAGACATTCTCTCTGTCTCTGGGTCATATTATAAACGTTCTTGTCTTTTAGAAAGAAAAGAGGAAACTAGATGGCATATATGACTTTTTCTATATGTGAACCCAATTAGGTCAGACCACTTGAGCATCAAAAGACAAAAATGGGAAACAGATAATTTGCACTTGGCATGGACTACAGAGGTCAGTTACAAACAAGGTGGGTTCGTATATAACATGGTGATCATGAATTTAACACTGATCAAAAAGAAGTACTTAATGTGAGCGATCACAACTATTCTCTGCTTATATAGTACATAGTACGATGCTGTTGTTACAATAAATGATCTATACTATTCTTCTTAATGCCATTTTGGGTAAAAAATAGTTATTCTTAGATAAAGTTAATAATCTTCACATATGTATATCCATTTATAATTTTTGTTGGGTCGAGCCATACTTTGTTTTAAAAGAAACAATTATGCAATGCTACAAATAAACAAAAAGCAGATGTTAGAAAGTGGCCAAAGTATTTTTTTTTTTTAAAAGAAGCTGACGTATGCAATGCATGTCCTACAGGAAACATACCAAAAACCCTAGAATTCAAACATCCTCATTCCGAGACTATAACCCCTATTCCGGCATGACTTTTTGTAGACACCAAAGACTTTGTACATACCCTACCTCTTTCACATGGACTTTGTACATACCCTACCTCATTTATGTCAATCCAACTAGACCAATCACGTGACGTCGCGTGATGACACGTCATGCATCGACATGCAAAACGGCTTTCTCAAGTGGTGACATGTGGATTTTTTTAAGCTTCACGGCCTGGCATCCCGACATTTGTAATTGAGGAATGCTAAGTGCAGTGGTGACTGTCACGATTACTCAAGCACAATCCTTAGATCTGTGAGCCCTACAAGATCCAAGGGCTATAATTGCACGATTTTTTTAATCAACCATTGATTAGTGGTGTAAATGCATGTGGGGTGGTGGTTGCGTTACCAAATGTGGATGGTCCAAAAATGGCTGAAACCAACTATGCATGTCATGATGTGCCTAACCATGCTGACAAAATTAGCTCAAAAATGCCAAAGACAGTTTCAAAAGAGGAAAATTCTTATTCTTTGTGGACTATTAAAAGGATGGGACATGTATGTTAGAGTATGTCTCAATTTCATCATGGCATTTTGTTCGAGGTGCAGTTACAGAGGAGTGCTCGAAGATAGATTTCGAACCAAGATGGAAATTGTTGGGTTTTGTGTCTCAAAATCTATTGTAGGATGTCATTCTGGAAGAGGTGGACCAGTTCGCTAGAAAATGAAGACTAAGGTTCTGGAGATGTTAGATCGGTCCAACTTTAGTGGACCGGTACAAAGTGCTTGATATGTGCGCCAGATAATTTATTTTTATTTATTTATTTTTTATTTATTTTTTCATTTTGGAAGCCCGAAGACTTAGGAGCAAGGTTGAAGTTTTGGAAAGGAAGTTGTGGCTTATTCTATTGTTATTTTAGAGTTGGATTGATATGATAACTCATTGTAGGTAAGTTGTAAAATTCTTGTTCAACAAGGAATTGGTAATTGAAAACTCTATAAATAAAGATGAGTCTGGATAAAGAGAGAGAAAAACTATGTAAGGGTTAAAGTATGAGTGCTGTGAGGAGATGATAAAATATATGTAATTTCTTTCTCAGTGAACGTAGTTCTAGAGTTGGGTGAACTATGTAAAATATTATATTTTGAATGGATGTGTAAGAACTATTGTTATCTCTATATATGTTTGTGTGATGATGTAATGATGATGTTTTCGCAACTTGAGATAAAAGAGGGATTTAGTTTTCAATAACAACCAACCATGGAATGGGTTGGAGGAAGTTAATATCCCTAGCAGGATGTTGATGATATAATAAGCATGAATAACGACATTGAAAGGTATTTGGTGGAATGAGGACAAAGAGAGATGGATCAGATGAATGTATATATGTAGACATATAATATAGGGTTTTGTCAACATACTCCAGAAGAAGAATTGTTTCATCCGTTTCTTGACAGGCAGGGGCTACATGGTCTTCAGCGAGTAGTTAGAAGTGTTGTCATATTCATTGTTATCCACAAACTTTTTTGGTTTGTATTGTAGTATGAAGAGATTAGTGGTTAATTAGATGAATTTGAACTCTCATGAGCTTGAGGACATGTAGTCATTAATCATCTCTAAAGATGTGTAGTGGTAGAGAACTAGGGTGAGAATAAGTTAACATGGCCAGCATAGGACATTTTGGCCAGGAATACACACACACATACACATCTACGTATACATACATATATATACATATATATATACACACACACATGTGTGTATAGACTATAGGGGAAGAGAAAATTATATAATTGTGAATTTATATTTTTTTTATAAATGTTTAGGGAAGATTGCCCAAATATTCATACAGGGATTTACTTATCTAAAAAAATATAGGGATTGATTACTTTAGTCTCATCTAAAGAAGACATGGAATTATGGAACTTGAGAGGAAAAAATTGATAATCCAATTCAATACATAATTTTGAATGAATCAATTATTCTTCCAATTAAGTAGTTTTGATAACATAATTTAGATATCAAATTATCCAACTAAGTATATTTATAAAGCAATTTGGATATCATTTGAAAATGGATCAAATTTAAAGTGATAGCGATCGACTTCACTTATCAATGTTGAGCTCTTAAAATTTAAAAAATTATAAAAAATTAATTTTCAAGTACCATTTAAAATTTTCCATACCTAAAATTTAGCTCCTAGAATTTGAGTATTTAATATTGAAATTAATTAATTAATTTTTTCCCTATGTATGACTATGTAACTAGCTAGTTAAAATAATTTGAGTTAGCTAATTAATGTCCTTTAGTTGGTATAGTATGTCAGACACCTTTATTCATTAAACATGATGTTGCTTATATTGTCACACTATTTTGGTATTCTGACACAATACATTGACTAACACATCGTTACAGTTTTGGAAAGTTACAATTGTGTGATTTTGAGAAGTTATGGTGATTTTATAACCACCATTTTGGATTTGAATAAATCAGGATTTGCATGATGGATTGCATTCTCTCTTTTTATTCATATGATGGATTGCATGATGAATAAATAAGGATTTATAGGCGTGAACATCTTGAGATTTTCTCATTTTGCTTTGCAGAACTGACTTCATGGATGGAGATGTGTGATCTTTTGGGCTATATGATCATTTAGCATGATTTATGAATTTCATTATTTTTCTTACATTTGGTATCAGAGCGATTCCTTTATGCTATGTTGTTGTTATATTTCTCTAATGATCTATAACATTTTTTGGTGGCTATATTGTCGTTCTAGTTTCTCTAGTATGTAATATTTTTTTGTGAATATTATGATTTTGATTTTGGACGATGCGTCGACTGTAGAAAGTCAACATCAAAACATTATTTTTTCCTAGTTGGTACTCACACACACCCTCAATGAATTATTTGCACACAAAAGGATTCGAACTTTAGACTTCATACTTCCTGAGGCACCAGGACCAAGTTCTCACTCACTTAAGCTAACTATTGGGGTTAACATTAGGATATGTACGTATTCCTCTTTGCAGGAGGAGCTATCTTGTGGAAAAGTTCAAAACGGAAACCAATAACTTCCTCTACTATGGAGGTGGAATACGTAGCATGTCATGAGGCTACGACACAGGCCTTATGGTTGTGGAATTTTACCACAGACCTTAAACTCGTGAATTCTATCTCTAGACCATTGATAATCTATTATGATAATTCTACTGCGGTTCATTTTTATAGCAATAATGCAAGCGGGGGAGTTCAAATAAGTGGATTGACACAAAGTTCCTTATCGTTAAAGAACGAGTTCAGAATCGTCAATTATTGGTTCATGACATAAAAACAAGGTCAATGGTTACAGATCCTATGACAAAATGTTTTCCACCCAAATTGTACAAGGAATGTGTAGGACATATGTGACTTATTGATACTGAGACACTTTAAAGTTAGTTTGCATCTGCATTTTTGTTCTGATGATTCTTAGTATTTATTTGTCATTTTAAGGCTAGTATACAAATTATCCTTTTGAATAATAAAGTAGGACCTTATAATGGGCTTTTGGGAGCTTATCCACACAGATAGTCCATTTGGATAATAAAATTGGCTTCATAGCTTGAATAGTTTTTGAAATAACCATTCATCACATAAAGATGTTATCATTCATATAAGAAAGATGGTAATATAATGATACATGAAAGGTAACACTCATATGTCGAGTGTAATTTCCGCCATGATTTTATACACTGAAATTCTTTAGATAAAACTTCAGTTCTTAAAGTTATAGGAAAAATAAGTGTGTCAATATTGGCCAAGCAGGAGAATGTTAGACATGTTTATTCATTAAACGTGATGTAACTTATATTGCCACATCATATTGGCATTATGACATAATACATTAACTGACACATAGTTACAGTTTTGGAAAGTTATGCGTTTTAGATTTGAATAAATAGGGATTTTCGTGATGGATTGCATTATCTGTTTTTATTCATCCGTTCTTTTTTAAAGAGGTCCCATACCTAACAAGTAAATAAATGTCAGTTGTTTCCAACGGTATACGATTAAGAATTTTGTACCGTGAACATCTCGAGGTTTTCTCATTTTGTTTTGCAAAACTGACTTCATGGCTGAAGGTATGTGATCTTTTGGACTAGGTGATCGTTTGGCAACATCAATGGACTTCATTAGTTTTCTTACATAGTAATCTAGGGAAGACAATAGCCCATATCGATGCTAGTTTATAACCAAAGTAGATTCATGCCAAAAAAAGCAAATGGAATACATTTGCATTATAAGCATAAACGGCTTGAATTTGGTTCCAAATTCAATATATCGATTCGATACTCTCAAATACAATATTTGTACTGAGAATGTCAAATACCATGCAACTTGTAACAGCTGGCACTTAACACAACTCTTTCATATAATTGGTAAGTAGTCGCGCACTTGAATCAAAAGTTGTCCCATAGCAATTTGATGTTCCTAACTCTAGACTACAAATAGTGAGGATATATAGAGTAATATATAGCATTGTCATAGCTACTACATGGTAAATAAGAACTTGTTGAATGAGTGCCATCGATCTAATAAAATTTTGAAAACAGGAAAAAAGAAAGAAGGGAATATTAACTCAATGCTCAAGTAGAGCTCTTGCAATATCTTCTTCATGAAGAATTGATTACATGGAAGTAAATTTATCAATCCAGAAAATTTGTCACCCCCTCGTGACAAAATCTAGGCCCTGCTGGTTCAAAAAGGCCGAGTATGGCGACCGGATGCTCGGCCGCAGAGAAGAGCATTCTTGGGTATTGGATATTCATCTCTCCATGAATTTGAAGGAGAGTTGACCCTGAGATAGAACTGCTGACCCAAGTACTGCCTTTCCCAGTTCTCAGACCTTATGTTCCACATTCCAACATTGTCCAAGGCCATGTAGACTGCAGTCCATGACCTAGGATACACCTGCACCACTCAAAACCATCAACATAAGCTCAAAATTAATGCCAGCTTGGTTCGGTTTTCTAAGAACAGTTTTATGTTTTCTAATAACTGAAAATAAAATAATTGTGAAAATAGTTAATAGTTGCTAAAAACTCAGTTAAAAAAAAAGGCTTTTTAATTTTTTTAAAACAATTTTGTGTCTTTTGAGTTCTCGAGAACTGTTTTTAAAAAATTGAACCAAACAGCCAAAACCTCCCTAACAATCCTCTCATCACACTGCAGAAATGTCAATCTTTCGCCCTACCTGAACTGTTGAACGAGCAACTGTGTCTCTCAAATTGTATCTTGATCTACTTCCCTCAGTCCACTGCCCTCCATCCATTCTGCTCACCCAAAAATTGTTAACAAATCAAGAATTATAGTAACATATTTGGCATTAACAGTATCAAATTACGCTTGAGGTAAATTATAGGCTTACCCAACAACAAAGAAAGCATAGCCATCAATGTGCCAGGACTGCACTGTGTCCTCCCAATTTTGGAACACAATCTCCACAAAAGACCGGAAATCAGCATTCATGACAGAGGTTGCAAGGTAACCATTTCCCCAGGAGGGTCTGTCCGGGATGCTTCCAAGATTGAACACTCCCCAAATCTTGAAGTAATCAGCAAGTTTTAAGGGAGTGTCTGTAGGAACAAATGAGACACTGTTGACAGCATACCTCTGCTTGCCATTGATATAAGGCGCAGAGTTGGCAATCATGATTGTCCGGGAGGTCTTGATCATCCCATAATGGTAGGAGCCTTGTGGATTAGGTCTAGGCCCACTCGCAGTCAGATTCCATCTGGAAAATAACAAATATAAGATATCTCCCACCCACACAATATTGCGTCTGACATGACATGAACACTCAACTTCCTTTTGGAAAAAAAAAAGATTATACCATCTGCGCTTATGCCCATTATATAAGATATTCTTATAAGCAAACATTTATGTTTATATTTAACTTTGCTCTGTTTTGGTCAGGCCAATTTCCAAAGGCATGTTGATGATATGTAGAAATTTGAAAATTTGAAAGTTAGTTAATTACCGGATTGATCTGGCCTGGCTGAGGGATGAAGCAATCTGACTAGTAGGTCCACCAGGAGGGGGACCGGAAACTCTTGCGTATGAATTACTGTAGTGAAGAATGGATGTAGTCATGAGCACTCGAGAAGTGAAGCGCGAAGAAACAACCATGTAGTAATCTTTTGCAGGCTGGTTAGCTGTGACCAAAACCGAGTAGGATTGTCCCAGATGGATATCAAGGGAAGAGTATGTGTTTTGGAGTGTGTGTGATCCTTCTACCTCTACAAGTTTCATTGTATGCCCCTGAATTCTGAAGTTAATTGATGTTGTAAGGCCCACATTCGATATCCTGAACCTATATATCTTGCCTGGAATCAAAATTTTGAAGCAAATGAGGTTACAAACACACAATTAACCAGTAGTGTCAATGAGAAGGCCTATATTAGGATTATTGTTGACAAACACCTTGATCAACATTGAATGTATATCCATTCCAGCCACGACCATTGATGAGAAGGCCATCAGGGAAGGGAAGGTTGTGACCTCTATCCAGCCTGAATTTTAATTGCTATGAAACGAAAAATAAAAAATAAAAAATAAGCCATGATAGAGAAAACACAACTGAAATTTTCGTTAGTCTAAACCTATGTTACGTGGATTCTTCAAATGTAGGTGAAATACAGTACATGAATATGGGATACAGACTCTTATAGTTGGACACTCACCTTAAAAAGATATCTAACAGTTTAATTTTGTTATATTATAGCTTAAAATGAGTGAAATGCCTATATTGATTATTGAGTGCTATGTTGCATAAAGAGATTTTTATTTTTATTTCTAAAAATAACAAATAATATGAATATTTAGCATGTTCATGTGTCATTTTATTTGAAAATCCCGACATATGTATCCGAGTTCATGGAATATAGGTCTAAACAAGTGATACCACATGGTGATATAGAATGCTTACTCTGTGACTTCTTTTGAACCAGTCACCAGCCAATATGGAGTAGTCTCCAGCAGGAGGAGGGAAAGGCACTGGAATCTTAGGGCGGCTCGAGATTTTGATGGCACCAAAGCCTCCAGCAGCCTTGTGGAAACCAAGTGACGGGAAGTAGAAAAAGCTTCCAATCTGGTCCTTTGCCTGGATCATGTATGTGAAGTTCTTTCCCGGCGGGATTGGACAGTTGGTGCCATAGGTCCCGTCTTGCCACGAGTTCCTCCTATGCTGCAAACCATTCCTGCAGCCGAATCGCAGGACATGACACTCATATTTATAAATGTACATGAACTGAGGCTCTCCAAGTCTAATTATTTGGCTTAAATGCACAACTTGATAACAATAGTTCTGGAAGTAGAAGATACACACTTCTATGCCAAACATAAGTTAAGGGGCAGTACAAAAGAGTATACTTGTTCTTCTGGACAATTAACATATCAAGAAAATTTGTTTGTCCCAAACATCAAATGTATTAAAGAAAAGGAGATCTATATACATATGGAACAAATTAATACCATTGTGCACCTAGGACTTATTTTTTAAGATTAATCTTATTTTTTTAAGATTAAGACGTTATAAGAAGATTGCAAGTTGACTTTGAGAAGAAATAACGAACAACAGTCACAACTATCAAACCTCATTTGTAATTCGGATCATCCAGCTCATATTTTTATGATAAATTATTAGGTAGTCTGGACTAATCATAACAAGTTATGCAACCATAAAACTGAATGAAAGTGACACATTTAGTTGCATTGTTGTGATGGTCCGGATTACATAATCTGATTATCTAATAATTTTTCTATTTTAATAAATAAAAAAAAAATTTAGAATTTGTTTCATAGACGTAGTCGGCATAGCCAACCACATATGTAATGAAAGGGTGAAGCTAGTAATATTTGGAGGGCAAACTAGTGATTGAATGGCGTATTGAGACAGAGAGATATATATATACGCGCACACACACATTGAATGGATTAATGACATGATTGGTGGGACACTTTATTTTATTTTATATATAACTAAATTTGAATTTTTAATGGAAGCCATGAAATTTGGTTATGGGCCAACTCACCATTAATAACTCTACTAGGAATATGAAAATTTTGTGGGGCCCATCTAGATCAGCCATGTCGGCCCAAAGGCGTATAAGACATTATCCCAATTCTGTACATACTAAAACATGGGTCCAGGCCCTTGACAAAGTTAAGAAGCCCAAGACACTACCAGCCTGTCTTCTACTTATTGTGTGAGTGAGACCACGTTTGGTCTGACATAATTGTAGATGTCAGAGATCAATTCATTCGCATATCTAACTTGTGAGATCCATAAAAGTTGTGCCCTTCACATTTTAATATCATGTCTTGCGAAATATCATATCACAAGATCCAATAGGGCTATTTGGTGCAATAGCCAAACACCCGTGACTGAAATTGACCTAACCCACAAGGACCATCCCATCATACTACTAACCATTCCTTAAACACAGAGTCGCATTATCCCATACCTGCACTAACACACAATCACTTCTGGGGCGTGGCGGTATGCCCTAACCACACAAAAGTGCCCAAACACCAACAGGCTATCCCTTTCCTGCCTTAAAACCATACAAAATTTTCTAAAAGTACCCCTCATCTTTTTGGCACATAGCAAAAAAAACCTTTAATGCTAAAAAGTTAAGGGTCAATTTGGTGATAAGTTATTATAATATGGTTCTTGAACCATTGGTCCCTCGGCACATCACGAAATGATACATAAATAACTAAAGTTGATTAAAATGATATAAAACTAACATATTTGTTACGTATCATTTTGTTATTGATCACATGATCATGCAATAAAAATAAGTTCAATTTTTTAAATATAATTTTCAAGAATTTAAAAAATAAAAATTATTTTATATAATTATAAAAGGCAATTCTACTAAAATAGTTTTAAGAAGAAACTGTAAACTAAATATATTTTGTAAAGCTCTCTAATTTTCAAAAAATAAAAAATCATTAAACTATTCTAAAAAAAAAAAAAAAGTGACCTAAACAAATAAATGGGTTCTAGCCTAAAAAAAAAAAAAGAAAAAAAGAAGAAAGGGTGTATTTGCTTGAACTTGACAAAGAGAAAACTGACCAAAAACCCCCCAAACATCCTTGTTTGTTCAATTTTTAGGGGTATTTTTGTCTTTTTAGAAAAATAAAGAAGCCAAAATAGATCTGGTGGCATCCAATACATCTCTTGACTTGAAGCTAGTCATGATAAATACTAAATGCCAATCTCATTGTTTCCAATAACAGAAAGACTAGTTCTTTGATAGCCTATAATGAACATATATATATACATATTCATGAATTTAATGAAGAAAATGGGGTTAATAATCTTACCAAGAAATGAGAAATGGTTCAATCAAGTAGTTGTAAACAGTGATAATCAAGTTATCATTCGTAACACAATCGATCTGAGGCCCAGGAAATTGCCCATTTATCAAGATCCCCTGCAACATTAATTTCTCACATTCAATCACAATATTCATCAAAATCCAAGAATTTAAACATTTACATATATATATATAGGAAGATAAATTGAGAAAAAGCACGTACCTGTTGTTGGACACCCAGAGGATAAATGTTGCCATAAGTGACTTTCCAAGTGTAGAACCTATAAGGGTCTTCACCATTAACGCTATGAATGAGCACAAGTAGTACTGTAGAGATGAAGAGAGACGAAAGAGCTCTGAAATCTCTCATTTCGTCCCTCTATCAAAGCTCAAATGACTGGTTCTCTCTCTCTCTCTCTCTCTCTCTATATATATATATATATATATATACTTATATAGTAGTATATATTAATATTTCTCTTTTTATATATATTATACTTCTTCTTTTTTTTTGGTATGGAGCTCTAACAAGAAGAGCAGAGGAGGAGCTGTCTCTGCTCAAGTGAAAGTGAAGTGGTCTGTGAGCTGTGCACAAGTGAATTTGACAGAATGTGAATTACGGAATTACCCCTTTCACGTGCGATTATAACAGGCAATGCACAGAATATTCGCCACTGATGTTTTTTACCATTTACTGCTGCTACGGTGATTGGTGAATCTGTTGGAAGTTATCCCCTGTGCTGCCGGAGCACATTAAGTTCTTTTTTATTTTTCTTCTCTTTTTTTGAAAAATGATTGTCACTCTGATTGAACAATCTGAATAATTTAACTGATTTTATTATAATTTTAATTGTTGACTTATGCTTTCTTCACTCATGTCTCATTCTTCATCTTCATGGTTTTATAGTATTTATAAAATAAATAAATAAATAAATAAATATTGAGTTTTCAATTTAAATACTCATGTCAAATGGTGTTTAGTGGTTTGTCAAACAAAAAATAAAAAATAAGATTGATGTTAAGTGAAATTTTGACATCACAAAATAGTAAACCAAAAGCTTAACCATCCCAATAAAATAATAATAATAATCCTGCGAGAATTCTTCGGTTTTGGGGCGACACCAATTAATAATCTTCCATAATGATTTTTTTTTTAAAAGGATTTATTGAGTGATATGAATGGTGTTCATTCAAGTGTTGAATAATTTATTAATGTGTTAAATTTCTGGAAAGGCACATGCATGCAAATGACAATAATTAACCCTGGTCTTCTTGGTGCCAATCATTCAAAAATTGTTTATTCCTTTGTTAGTTTATAAGAAGGTGTCGCTAATGATTAGGATTAACTTGATTCAAAGAAAAACTTGCTGATCTGAAAGTTTGAACTTGGGATAATCATGAGATTGGAATGAGAGAGATGAAATGCCTTTCCCTTCCTAGAGAGAAGTTGAAAGAAAGGAATCTGTTTTTCTCTTACCATTGTACTAAGAAGTAAAGATCTCTTTTTATTTGGTAAGAAAATTTTAGGTGGTCTCTTTACCATTCGTTCGGCCAATCATTATGTGACACGTAAACAAAAAGTTAATAAAACTTACCTATTTCTCATATGATTATTTACATGTCCAATGATGATTGGTTTGGAATCATTGGTTCAGGATCTAGAGGTATAATTTACAATGCAAATGCATCATTGAGAAACAAAAAAATGCAAGTGGAATTTCGAATTAATCGTGCAACAACAATTTTACCTTTAATATTTTATTATATAAATAGATAAAAATTGAAGAGTTAGAAGGCTGGATGCATGAAATATGTATTTATAGGGAAAAAAAAAAAAAGTTTTTATTTTTAAGGTAACAAATATATATATATATATATATGACATTTTTTACTTTTTATACAGGTCACATATATATATTATTGTCAACATTGACACATTTAACTAAATATATTGGTCAAATTAAGTTATACAAGTAATCCAAACACAACATCATGGGTTGGCTTAGCGGTCAACTCACAAAGGCACACATAAAAATATGGTGTATCTGACTTCGAGACACCTATTCAATGGCTTTATGTTGTCAACATACTAATATGCTAAATTAATCACCGACCAAAAACATAACATAACATTTCTGTTTTATGGAGTATATCTTTTTCTGAGACAGTACAATTCTCTCTGGCATTAGTGGTCAAACTCAGACAATGATTGCCCTTTTGCTAGATGCTCTACTTGGCGCCAAAACTTTTAATTGGCGCAATTCATTGAGTAATTTTGAATCATCCAACTAATTTCTCTTTTTCTTTCAATTTTGTTACCAATGTCCAAATATTTTCTATCTAGTCACATGAAAAAGCATTTATTTTTAAACAAGACAGTTGGATTACTAATACGGGTTGTTTATTTATTTAATTATTTATTTATTATTATTATTATTATATTTATCTAAAAGGTTAAGAACATCCCTTCCCTATTTTTTTTTCTTTTCGTCTAATTAATACTATTATTTTATTTTTCTCTCCTTATTATTTAAACGGATTGTAAATGCAATTAAAGATTTTTATTAAAAAAAAGTTAGTTTAGTGCGTAAGATTCCTGCCATTGCAAATTATGAGAGGGTCAAATGTATATAGGCACGGACTCAATAAGTGGTTAGTGAGGAAAACCGCCCCTACTTTTTTTTTTTTATTTATTTACAAAATTACCTATAATTTTTTTTTGAAAATATTAAAATGTGCTGCTTTTTTTTTTTGTTGTTAAAAATCTTTAAAAATCCCTCACTCAATTTTTAATAATACCTCACTAAATATTACTATTGATCAAGGTCGCCCCTCTCATACAATTCTTTGGTCCATAACTAAATATAAGA
>JAOTQH010000060.1:3094650-3109810 GCA_025631255.1 Cornus kousa | reverse complement strand
ATCTTAAACAGCCTAAAAAAATCTCATAATTTTTTTTCTTATTTCCTCATTTTCTTTGCTTATATTCCAAAAGAAACAAAACAATTGCATCCTTGACTTTTTAAAACATGTCACCACAACCAAATGGGAGACGAAAGTGATACCTCTACAAAGGCTATATTCTATAGTAACCCGGTATTCTTGTTGCCAATCATTCAAAAACTGTTTATTAGTTGTTAGTTTATAATTAAGAAGGTGGCCGGAGCTAATGATTATGATAATTAGATGAAAAGAAAATTGTTGATCTGAAAGTTGGGACTTGGATAATCATAGATTTGACCAAGTTAAATGCATAGAAAGCATGAAGAATGGAAAGAGAGATGAAAAGGCCTTTCCTTTCTTCTAGAGAATGAAAGAAAGAAAGGAGTAACGCTTTCATATATAACTTTTTTATTATTCTTTTATCCTTTCAAAAAAGCACTTTTTCAATTACTTGTGAATTTTTTTAACCTGAATTACTTGTGAAATGAGTATCACAATATTGGAAAGAGCTCCTTACTTTTTCTACGATGCCTTAATTTCCTCTATCCTCTGTGTTTCTTGCGATTTTTCATCCATTCTATGAGGAGCATAAAGAAAAGAAAAAGAAATTGTTTATAAGCACATTGAGTGAAGAAGGTTAAATAGACAGTTTTAGTTTTATAATTTGTTATATATATATATATATATATATATATATATATGTATGTATATGTAATTTGAAGAGAAGGTTGTAGATATGAAAGAGGTACTTATACATTTTTTTTTTGTTCTTTTGTTTGGTTAAGAACAAAGGAAATAAAAAAGAGAGAATTACTTAATTTACAATTTCGATATATGACAAATATTTCTATGTAACATATGACATTATTACTATACAGGATACATATATGTACACACACACACACACAGACACACATATATATGCCTTTATGTTGCCAAATCAGACATGGATGACAAAGCCATCAAATTACTAGCTTGCAGACAACAAAAAAGAGGACACAATTCCCTTTTGCAGAAATGTTTTCCGGCATACCAATTCATAAGCAGACGACAAACTCATGAGAAAAGAATAATAATTACTTCAAAAAAAAAAAAGAAAAGAAGTAATGCTCATAGAACTCCAATTCCTATCGGTGATGTAAACAAGAAATTATGTGCAAAAATGTTTTAACAAATAAATGACAGTTACAAGACAAGAGAGAGAATATGCAATCTTGCCATAGTAACCAACGACCACCAGCTCTTCATTAACTGGAACTCTTCAACAAGCCACCCATCCACTAATCATCATCTCTGTTCCAAGTGAACAGAGAGGAGCCAATCCATTTCTTGTTATGGCAAAGAAGAATGTGACCTTGATCATCCAAGGCTCCTATGTGAGCACACACTCTCTCTCTATATATATGTGTGTGTGTGTGTGTGTTTTACAAGTGGTATTTGTTTCAGGTTATACTGGACAATGGATTGGTAAGGCTCACAATATTGAAACCACAAGGATTTTTAACTGGCATAAAGTATGGAGGAATGGACAACCTTCTAGACCTCAAGTCCAGTGAATCAAGCAGAGGGTAACTTTCAAAAAATGTAGAAGTTAAATGTATATTAAAGGTTATTGAAACTCTAATTTCATAAATCAGGTTGTCTTAATTTCATTCCACTTCTATGTTACAGTAAGCTTTTTCGAAACATTGAAAGCCAAATCCACTTCATAGTAAATCTTTCAAGACTATTATTAAGAATGTATGAATAATAGCTTCTGATTGAAGCATCAATCAGGAAGACTTGCATGTAATCAGATTCGATCCAAGATTTCAAAAAGACCACTATTTTACGATCTTATTGTGTAAAAATATGCAGATATTGGGACATCAACTGGAGTTTGCCAGGGGGTCAGGACAGATATCAATTGTAAGCTTTTCTTTTCACAGGAAAAAGTTCCAATTTATTTATTTTTCATTTGGCACTGAAAAACACCAAAACTATGACCTATTAACAATGTTCTAAAACACAGTGTGTGTGTGTGTGTGAGAAACAGGCTCAAAGGATCTGAGTATAGTGTAATTCATCTGAGTAACAATCAGTTGGAGGTTTCATTCAGGAGCACATATGATCCTTCAACTCCTGGTGTCAGATTGCCACTCAGCATTGACCTAAGGTCGATATTCATAAAATCTTCTTGCTTCAGTCAATACAATGCTGCAAAAATTCGACTTTGAGTTATATATATTACACTATTATTTAGGTACATTTTGAGGAGTGGTGATTCTGGCTTCTATTGCTATGCAATATATGAGATTCCTCCTGGATGTCGCGCCTTTGATCTTGCTCAAACAAGAATGGTATTCAAGTTGCGACGAGAAAAGTAAAATGCATGATTCTTAAGTGATTTTTGCTTACTAGTTCACTAGTAATTAATTTGAATTTTTATTGACTTTCACACGAAAACTGAAACAGTTTTCACTATATGGCAATCACGGATGAGAAGCAAAGGGTAATGCCAATGCCAGACGATCTACTCCCAGATAGAGGCAAACAGCTGATTGTACCTGAATCAGTATTACTTGTTAATCCCATTAATCCGGCTCTCAAAGGCGAGGTGAGTGCAACCAAAACTAGGAGCTACAATGTTTTTGTACTGAAAATCCGAAATACATGTATAACTAGGAAGTTGGATATCTTGTGTGGAATTGAATGTAGGTTGATGATAAGTATATGTATTCAATGGACAACAAAGATGGTGGAGTTCACGGCTGGATAAGTTCTGGTCCCAACGTCGGATTCTGGATCATCTTTCCCAGTCATGAGTTCCGCAATGGTGGACCTACTAAGCAAAATCTCACAGTCCACACTGGTCCAAACTGCCTTGCTGTAACTTCCCATTCCAAGCCTTTTTATCACTGCAAATTACTTGGAACGACTTAACATTATGTATGAACAATGTTAAACAAGCTAACTTAATATTCTGATTAAAATTCTCGGTTTTTCTCGTCTGATAGATGTTTCATGGAACTCATTACATTGGGATTGACATATTAGCTCATTTTGAAGAGGGAGAGACATGGAGGAAGGTATTTGGCCCGGTCTTTGTATACCTTAATTCGACTGCAGATGCAACAAAAGCCCACAATTTGTGGTTTGATGCAAAAAAGCAGGTAAAAGGCTCAATTCTTCAATGAGACTGTTAGATAAACATTAAAAGTTTAATATGGACTTACAAGAACATGACAATTTTAAGGTGTCAACTATCTTATTTCCATGAAATTTTCAGTTTTCTTCTTTCTGCAGAATAATTTCTTACACTATTTTTGTGAAATATAATTACAGTATAGTACATATTAAAAACTATAATAACCTGCAGCTTTTCCTAAAGGATTTGTTTCATGCTTGACTGATCCTAGAGGTCATTTGAAGAGACACTATGGCCATACGATTTTGTATCGTCACCTTATTTTCTTACTGCTAAGGAGCGCGGTTCAGCTTCAGGACGACTGTTTGTCCAAGACAGGTAACAATTTCTTCTCTAGAGTGAAGATTATTCAAGAATGCACTAACAAACAATCATGTTTAAGTAACTAAATTCCATTTCCTCAAAACCAAAGTTCATATGAATGTCATCAGTCCAGTGACAGTGTCAAAAGTTTAATGCTGAGCCTAAAAGGATGGTCTGATAATTTAGGCTGCAGATTTGGTTTGAAGGTTGAAACAAGTTAATTTTGTGACACCTTCCAAAAAAAATATAATAATAATAATAATTTTGTGACAGAAGCTTTCTAATTGTCATTTCTCCAATTAGACTTCTTCCTAGCTCAATTCTATCGATTTTGTAGCACTATTAATCTAAATTTTCCCTCAATAAATTTGTTTGTTGCTGTCATGCATTCTTCAAACCTCATTGTCAATGTCAAATCAGTTCCACTATGCTTAACTATTTGCATTGAACATAAACTCCAGGTTTGTTTCTGGCTCTCTCATCCCTGCTAAATATGCATATGTCGGTCTATCAGGCGCAAGAACTGAAGGATCCTGGCAAACAGAGAGCAAGGTAATGTTGTGTTTACACTCTTTGAATATCTATTAGTCCTTCCTGGTGATACAAGTGCTACATTTCTAAGATACAAAATCCTTCCGGGGCACGTAGGAATATCAATTTTGGGTGCAAACAGATGCAAATGGAAACTTTACCATCCACAATGTCATTCCAGGAGTCTATGGACTCCATGGTTGGGTTCCCGGATTCATCGGTGATTATCTCGACAAGGAACTTGTCACCATCTCTTCAGGTACAACTATATCACTCCTTTTCCATCTGACTTGAGAAGATATACAAGAACAATATGTTCATGACCATGTTTGTTACTAAAAATCACCATCAAAGCATGGTTTTGAGACAACTGATTCTTGAACTTCAGCAGGATCACAAACACAACTTGGTAATTTGACTTATGTACCCCTCAGAGATGGTCCAACTGTGTGGGAAATCGGCTTTGCGGATCGAACGGCTATTGGTTATTATGTTCCTGATGTGAATCCTATGTATGTTAACAGGTTATTTCTCAACAGCCCTGAAAAGTAAGCAACTCTATCTTCTCTGTGTATCAACTTCAAAGTTCAAATTGCTTGAAAAACTAGTCCATTTTAGATCAACACACACATATATATATATTGGTAAGTTTAATACGCATGTCACCATTTATTTTTGTAAAACCGTTCACACTATACTAGCCTTGAATATGAAAGAGAAATTTGTTTAAATAAGGCTTGGTACAATACATAAAATGTGAAACAATATAAAAAATAAAATTACATTAGACCTTCCTCATTGATTTAATTACTACAGCTGCCACTATCAACATTCCCATTGGAAATTTGCAAGTGTGGTTTTACGTTTTTGCCCTCAATAATTTGTAGTATGCTAATGTAGAAGATATGCCAACAATAGGAGAGACCTAAGTAATTTTTTAATCAACTAGATGTAATTATGTTATGGTTAAGAAAGGTGGGGGTAATTAACCAAATACATAAAAATAACATTAGAGTGCATTGAAAAAAAACAAAATTAAGAGCACAAATTATTAGCATACATACATTTTATCAAAGTATTTTTAATTATCTATTAAAATCAATTTAATAAAAAATTAGAGTAGACATTCCAAAAAATGTCAATCATAACTATTTTATACAATTATTTACATTACTAGTCACTGTGAATGTGATAAATGGTACAGAAATAAGTTAAATATAGCCGATTTATGAATTTTTATCCAAAAACTATACGCAGAACCCTCAAAATTCTTATCTGGATTGAACCGCCTCAAGATCATCATTTGAATCGAACCCTCAAGACCATCCTCTGGATCGAGCCCTCAAGACCCTCGTCTGAATCAAACCCTAAAGATATCTGACACCTTCGTCTGAATCCTACCCTCGAGAAACGAATTGTGTTTAGACCAACATATATGGCTAAATACAATACTACATGAGTACATTCTAATCTGGTTCTTTAACTTGTGCATACAAAAAAGCAGTTTTGCTTTTAATAAATATTCCATTTCCTTTAATCTGACCCCATTTAATTCAATCTTGTATGTTTAAACTCTTCTTAATCATTTGTACCAAACACAGATACAGGCAATATGGCTTGTGGGACAGATACACAGACATACACCCTGAAGTTGATCAAGCTTTCACTATAGGCATCAGTGATCCAAAGAAAGATTGGTTCTTTGCTCATGTGGACAGGTCTTTCCATTTCTCTCCTTTTCCATCCTAGTGAAAGATCATCAGAACTACACACACCTCTACATTTTGTTTGATCATTTCAAATTCTAACACAACATTTAAGTCTAGTCTATGCTAAAATGCTCAAACCTTTACAGAAAGGGAGCTGCTAAGTACCTTCCATCAACATGGACAATCAAGTTTAATCTAACTTCAGTAACCAGTGGAACTTACAAGCTGAGGCTGGCTACTGCATCAGCAACTCGCTCCGATCTTGAGGTAAGAACCATCACAAATATTGCATCTAAGTTTTCTCTCAACTCCAAATTATTTGAAACTTTTTCCTAAAACTTTGTTACAGATCTATGTCAACTATATAGATGCACAGCACCTGGTGTTCCAAGTGATGAATTTAGGGACAGATAACACGGTTTGTCGCCATGGAATACATGGACTCTACCGGCTTTTTAACGTTGATATTTCTTCGTCGTTGTTGATTGAAGGAGACAACACCATATTTCTCACACAGGCCAGAGGTGGTGATGCACTTTGTGGAGTCCTCTATGATTATATAAGGCTAGAAGCTCCAGCAACTCCTCAGATAACTGAGCAGCCGTAAAACAAAGATTCAATATGGCTTATCTTCAATTTTCAATCTTGAATCTTGAATTGGAACTTTTAATATGGAAGAATCAATAAGGAAGATCAACACTCAAGCAGGGCAGGAATAGAAGATTCAATATGGCTTATTTTATTACCAAGACTGAAGAAAAGAAGAAAATGTTTTCAATTTCTAATGCCTTCTTATAACAACCTGGTTATCCAATTTTTATCTAAGTAAAGGGGTGTGATAATTCAATCATCCCAGCTAATTTTTGTACATCTAATGCCTTCTTATAACAACCTGGTTATCCAAAATATAATGACCCTGTACTAATCAACGATCCTGGGGTACTAGGAAATTATTAATCAACAATAGTATAAGAGATGTCCCAATAATATTACGATTATTTAAAATAATCAACAATATTATTAATTATTAAATTTTTGTTTGGTTTTTAACTTTTTACACCTGAACCTTTCACGGCAACCATATTATTATTAATTATTAAATTTTTCTTTGGTTTTTAACATTTTACACATGAACCTTTCACGGCAACAATATTATTTTTAATTATTAAATTTTTCCTCTGCTTTCACCACGGCTTGAAGAAAGGTTAGGTCAACATTCCAAGAGTCTTTACACTTATGTAGAGTTATGTAAAATTGTATATATATATATATATGTACAGAAATCTGTAGAGTGATCTAGCATTATACAGATATATCTTAAATATTCAATTTTTTTAAGGACATTTTAAAATATTCCCAACTTTATATATTTACAGATTCAACCCATTCAATGTAAAGCTATGCTTATAAATAAATTGGGTCTTTTTAACCTTTCCTTCAGTTTCGTAGCTCTAGTTTTCACTAACCTACCTTTTACCTCCAATAATTTTAACAGGATGTCAATATTGATAAATCCTATATTAGATTGTGTAAAATAAATTATGTGTAATATTAATCTCAATCTCCAAATTATCAAAAAGTTAGCGCAACTCATTAATACTCTTTTTGACGAAAAAGACCCAATTTTTGGAGATGCATGCTCCAATGGAATATGGAAAAAGTGGTCCCAAGTTTAGGCTCTTCATGACGTCGACAGAAAGCAAGATTGGGTTGGCGATTGGGCTCACTTTTTTGTGGGTCTATTTTATTTTCTTTTATTTTAAGAATTCATCCCAGAACACTGTACGAGCCAGAACACTATTCCTAACGACGGTGTCTTTTTTTTTCCTCAAAATAATTAAACCAAAGAGCCGCTAAGGCACTGTTTGGCTGACACAAACACTGCCTTAAAGGCTTTTTGGGCAAAAAAAAGTTTTAAAAAATTAGAAAAAAGATTTTTTTTTTTTTTTTTTGTTTTCAAATTTTTCAATGTTCCTATTGACATTATAGCTGTTTTCAAATTTTAAAAATATTAAAATATTAATATTTTTAAAGAGCAAAAATGTATCATTGGAGTACATGCGATAGGTAAAATTTGGAGATTCTAAAATGCTGACAATGCTGACATGGCTATGGAAAATGCTTATGTGGCTATTGAAAAATGTTGATGTGATTAATTCAGAGAGCTTAATTTTAAAGAGTCTATTAGAGATGTTATTAATGGGCTGAAGTTAATAGTTATTTAGAGTATCATCTGTTTCAGCTTTCAAACTGTTGTGTGTTTTTCTCTCAACTCCAATTTAAGCGAGCTGAAACAAACGATGAGATATTTTGAGGACGCGACCCTGGATTTTATCCCGCTTCCAATTTTATTTTTTCCTTAAAAAATAAAAGAAACATATCACAGTTCAAAGATTGAAACGCAGGTTTGAGAAAGATGTAAAATATCAATTTTTTAACTTTTTATTTTTATTTTTATTTTTTTTAAAGAATTGTAAAGATATTATTTGGCTGACAAAAACAGTGCCAAAATAGTTTTTTGAAAAGAAAAAAAAAGTACAAATTTAATTTTTTTTTTTTAACACAATATTGATATTATATCTATTAAGGCACTTTTTGGCTAATACAAACCGTGCCCTATATTTGCCCAAAAAAATAATTTTTTTTTTAAAAAAATTTTTGTTTATTTTTTTTTTTATTTAACTATTTTAAATATAGATGTTCGAAATATATATATATATATATATATATATATCAAAATATTATTATTTTTGGAAAGTGAAAACACACCATTGGAGTAAATACCATAACTAAAATTTGGAAACTTCAAAATGTTGACATGATTCTTAAAAATGTTAACATGGCTCTTGAAAAATGAATGTGATAAATTTAAATTGCCAAATTTTAAAGATATCATTGAAGTTGCTCTTAGAGAATAGTCACTGACATAGTGGCTGCTGTTTATAAATATGAGCAACTCCTCAACAAATTAATAGACACTTATAGGGAGTGAGTGTTATTATAATTGTTTGTTTATAAATACCAGTAACTCCTAATTCAATATATATGTATGTAGGGGATGTGACCCACACGGCCATGTCACACACCACTGTGATTCCAAGTTCAAGCCTTCTTGCGATAATTAGCTGGAGCCTGCCCAAGTCAGGCTCGAGTATCTCTCTTGCTTACATGAGGATACGGATCATGGATGGGCTGAAAAGGGAGCCCTTAACCTATGACCTCCTACTCCATAGGCCTAACGGAAGATATGTTGAAGCCATGTGCCTCTCGACTGATATCACGTTAATGAGCCTCATCTACCGTCGCTTTGTGAAAAGATGTACATTTTATGTATCACTCATCCTTGAACTAAAAAACTGAGTTAGCCCTATCAGGTTTAATAGGGTCACGATGACTAACCTACTAATGTGGGTAGTCTTAGGCTTCCCTCTCTAGAAACAAGCTCATGGCAGAGACCATAGACAGAGACCATCATGCACAAGGATAGGAGTTGAGATTTTTAGCTAGCTTCCAGCTTCTATGTTTTAGTAGGCTCTTGTTCATAATTCATCATACATTGTGTTTAGATATCACCCACTTTCACTTCTATTAATCTCTTATATTAAAGAACCCCTATAATGTATTATGTGTTTGAATATAAAAAAGCAAACAAAAAAATAAGAGAAAAACACAAAATAAAGTTGATCAAAATATAAATAATGTTCATTTGTTGAAAATTATTTTCAATATATTAATTATGTGTATGTAAGTACTACTGTTATGCATGAAAGTACCTCTTTTGTATAAGCATGTACCATTTTTTATTTATGCAAACCATGTCTCCGCAAGGAGGGGGTGGCGAGGAAGGGGTGGGGGGACCATTTTAAGCATAAAAATGGTTCACATTTCCAAGATGACGTTTTTCATAAAAAGCTTTTTATTGCATCTAATTTATTGAACCCTCCTAGTCTATTTATTTTTATTTTTATCAATAAATTGATGTTTAATTGTTTACTAATAATTCTCATAATACATATATATACAATACACATCATTAACGTAACTGATTTTGAAAATTTTTTTTCCAACAAGTTGTAATTGAGATGAGAAAAATGAACATTTGCTTATTTGATTATGAGGAAGAGAAAAAAAAAAAAAAAATGGAAGTTTAAAAGGGCAAAATTAGTGTTTGCGAGGCTTCGGAATCCGGAGTCTTACTTTGGCAAACGAAGATAAAGTTTTCTTATTTCAAATGCCCTCCTATTTTTCTGATATTGTGGCAAATAAAAAAAATAAATTGACACATAATAGGAGCTTAATACGTTACACTGCAAATAGGACAGGGACACCATTGTTACCATAAATGTGGACTCTATTTCTCTCCCACAAGTTTGACATTGATTGAGACCCCACACCCCACTTGATGGGTCTATTATATCTCCCAGTGGCCCCAGAGTCAATCAAGAGGAGGCAACCATCTCCCCCATAATTATTACTGTTTAATAATATCATAAATAAATAAACAAATTGATAGTGAAAAAGTACATATGAAAACAAAACTAGGAATAACAAGAAAAAGACAACAAAAGAGTGATTGTGCATTCTTGAAATTTCATGTCCTGAAAGAAAAAGAATTGAATAAAGCAACCAAAACTTTAAAGAGTACAATTTGGAGCTCCAGCTTTTGTCATCCCACCAATATATGATTTTCTCTCACTTTCCCTCATTTTCCCATTATTAAGCCTCAAAATCCTCCAATTCTCCTCTATCCTAGTGGTAGCACTCCCCCAACATGGCACCATTTTATCATCACACCAACAAAATAAAACCCTATATGGTACCCACCCTTCTCAGGAATTATATTAATTACAACATTTTTTACAAAAAAGACTGATCTTGCAATCAAACAATGTGGTCATGGAAGGAATGAATGGAATAACAGAGAAAGAGTGACACCCAAGAGAATGTGCGAAACCTTGTCCAACGCCACGATTTTGGTGTTGCAGAGGGTGATGAATCTTATTGCGTTGTTGGTGCCACTCGCCTGAGCTGAGTTCACCACCGTCCTCGTTTTATTGCTTACTTTCTTGCTGCATTCACAAATTAAAAACACACACATTGTTTTACAAAATTGTTTTATCGAAACACATTAGAAATCTTGAGGGATTTTTGAAACTGGGAAAATTCAAATGATGGGGACAAAGAAGGGTACTGTTAACAAACTCTGAATTTTGCTTACCTTCCAGGAAATATACAACTCCCGTGACCTGCAAATATACCCCACAAAAATAAATGAATTAAACAAATAAAGGAAAAAAGAGAGAACAAACATCAGAGGAAACCTGCAAACACTAGACAGCACAAAATACACAAAAACTGATGGACCCATTTTTGCCACAGCAATAATACAGAAACAGCATCATTTTCCTAATCAATCTCCCCAATAGATTCGATTCGATGTGTTCTGTTTCTTCCCCTCGTTAAAGATTCCCACTAAAATTCACAATTCAAGTACGTGTAAAATCACAAAGTTATAATGAAGAGCCAACAAACCTACACCCTAAGTGAATAAAATAAATACAACTTTTTGCTTGCATAATGGAATCGCAATTTATAAACTTGAAGTTTAAACCTCTTCCCACCGGTGCCATTGACATTTGTCGCAGATGGTATAACTTCTCCTCCTCAAAGTGAGTCGAGGGTTCGAGCCGACATTACGTGTGAGTATTTTACCAAACCAACAAAAATGATTCATTTGAGTTGGACAATTTCTTTTTTTTTTTTCATAGTCGGACATTTTCCTTTTGTTTCTATCATTTTTTTTTTTTTCATATATATTTTCCTTTTTTTGTTAAGTTTAATATTACAAAAATCAAGGCAAGCAAAAACAAACTACAAGGGCATTTTTCTTTTTCTTTTTCTTTTTCCCTTCATATTTTTAGCCCCAAACAAAAAAAAAAAAAAAAAGAATTACTAGAATTGCTATTACCACACCATCCTTCCAGTTTACATGAGCCAATATGCTTGTGTCAAGTGGGCGCCCACAGACCATACCACATCAGAAGACACTAACTCCACGCCACTAGAGAGTTTGTGAACTGTACCCTATTCTTTAACAACAGGGCCTACCAAGTTAACACTGTCCTACCAATACCAATTAAGACTACCATTAAAACCTTAAAGCATTACTACTTTGTGCCAAAAGGTCCACAACACCAATAAAAATGATCACAGTGACATGTTCCCCTTCCACCCCCAAAACTCAAAATTTATCCCCAAAACAGCCATTTTTAACACAAGAACAACTTAATTCATACTAATTATATTGATTCATTTTGAAACAAATGTGTTATATTGATTGATTTTGAAATAAATGTGCAAAAATTTAGTAATGTAGAACTCACTTGGATCAGTGGTTGTGATTGTGGCCACACCCTTGAAGTCACAAGACCCTGCAGACTTCCCTTCCTTCTGGTAATAACTATCAAAAGCAAAAGAAGCATGGTTCTTCACATTATTAGGCCGGTAACAATCCTCCCCTGGCTGAATCTCTGTACAATTCGCTCGTCCCGGTCCACACGCCCAATCCAATGCCGCCTGCATCGTCCTCGTATCCATTCCATCCATGGCCACACAATACGTCTGGTTCGTCGTGTCATTTGCCAGAAAAGTCCCACTTCCAGACACATGAAGCAAGTACACCGGTGTCGAATTGCCATAGAAAAGTCCCCAATTGGCCTCGGACACCGGTGGAGACCTCATGTCCTCATTGAACAACTCGTATATGTACACACTGGATGTCATTTCCGGGTGGAGTGGTGTCCCACTTCGATCAAACACATGCTTGATCAAGTTCGAATTGTATGTGTCTGCATTGTCGATGGTTGCATAAGGCTCTTTGGTGTCACCCTTCGAAGGCCAACCCGATTCGGAGACCAGAATGACCACATCAGTGATGTTGAGGTTCTTCATAGAGAAATAAACTGAGTCAAGCATTGCGTCGAGCACATTGGTGTAGTGAAGCAGAGTGTTTGGATCTACCATTTCTTTGGAAGGTGTCAAGGGCTTAAACAGGGAATTATCCAAAGGGACAACCCCTTTGTTCTCCATAAACACATAGTACGGATACAAATTCATCATCAGAGGCGATTGGGTCTTCGACAAGAACTGGAGGATGGGGAGAATAATTGGGACGAGGGATTGGTTGAAGAACGCCTGAGACGGCGGGAATGGGTCGAGAATAATCGATGCCGCGTGCGGCGTCGAGATCTTGATCTGGCTGTGCAGATTGGCGGCGACGAGAGCGCTGTAGAGGGACTCGATTGCCGGCATGAGCATGGGAGCGGAAGAGGGCACGGTGGTCAGGACCTCGTCGCCAACGGCGACGGCTGTGATGAGCGTTTGCGGGTAGTACGCGGCGACGTTGCGGCCGATCCAGGCGGCGGCGGTGGCGTTGGAGGACCCAATTGCGAGGAGCTGGTTGTTGGGTACGCTGATGACGACCCGGATCTTGGTTTTGGCCAGAGCTTTGAGAATGTCTGCGTCCGCATCGTAGAGACGAACATGTGTTATCTTCTGCTTCTGTAGAAACAAAACCAAGTCCCCTGGTGACAGCAAATTGGATATATCTGTACCTATGTTGACTCCAACATAAGGCTCATCTTCATCTTGTTGCGCTTTAATCTCTGCAAACAATACAAATTCAGTATACAAATCTGCACATATACATAAACGGGTATGTGAAGATTGATTTTTTTCAAATGGGTTTGTGAAAACAATGCTAATTCAGTATACAAATCTATACATATACATATATGTGTGTAAAGATTGACTTTTTAGTATACCAATCTATTAAAGATTGATTTTTTTGAAGTGGATATGTGGGTTTTTACCTGGTAAGAATGAGGATGTTATAGAAGACAAAGAAATGATGAAGAGGAGAGTGAAGAGGGTGAGCTTAGAGTTCGCCATTAAAGAGAAGCTTGAGCTCTACTTCTTCTCTCATCCTCTGCTTCTGGTTCAGATAAGCTTTGTTGCATTATCTTGGGAAATTATTTGTTTTAATTTATTGGGTTTTTGTTGCTTGATTACAAGATGTACTGTTTGGAAGAAGAAAGAAGAGGACAGTGACAAGAGGAATCAGAGTGTTGTTGCAGAGTTACTAGATCCTATTGCGGACCAGAAGGATATATGATTTTGGGTCTAAATGACTATAATGACCTCGTGGACCGACATTGAAAGATGAAAGTGTCTTTGTGGAGTTTGGAGTTTCTTGCTTTACATGATGGTGGGTGGGAAAGGATTGGGAGGAAATAAGTACGGTTTGTGAGGGACTTTTTGGTAGTTTTATGGTGTGGTCGGGAGTAGCATGTAGTTCTTCTGGATACTTGACTTGAGAGGTTCTTGAATTCCAGGCTGGCAGTTGAAGTTAGAGATGAAAAAATTGTCTGTGTAATTAGCCCAACTACCCTTCAAGAAATGTCCTCTAGATCAGATGTGCTTGGGTTCGTTTGGATGGTTTATAGAGTTGCTTAATTAGTTTTGGATGAATTTACTATTAGATTTATTATCAAATATAGTATTTGAATTTCTTGATTTTTTTTTTTTTTATATTGGTTTCTCCTTTATTTTTTATTTTGGATTTTTTATATTAATAAACTAACAAAATACTAAATATGAATGAATTATTATTATTATTATTATTATTTAGCATAATGAGTTGTCGAGCCGAGCTCGAACAACCCTTTGGCTGTGACAAGCCGAGCCCAAACACTCTAAAGTTCAGTTCAGTTCGGCTCGTTTGCAGTCCTAACTAAGAGTCCTATTATTTTTGTTTAAATGTATTATTATCACGGTTTGTTTTGTTAACGTGAAGGAAATGAATTTATTTATTTATATATAACTTTTTGACAGTTTCATTTTATGAAAAGTGAAAATTTTGGCCAAAGGAAATTCCAGGTTTGAAAGCATTTATTTATTTTTAAAATAAAATGAATATATTAGTTATATTGTATCCATTGAAAGGACAGTACTAGTATTCTTTTGTGCAATTTTCATATTGCCTAATATTATTACATTTTCAGTATACCTTCCACACCTTTCTTGTTTAAATACACCCCAATTTGAAAAACATATGGGCAAAAATGTAAATTCCACCGGCAGTGCCAGCCAAAAAGAAGCAAAAGCTTGAAGCACAGAGATGGTAAAGACCCGGCACTGCAATCAGCTGCTCAGTGAGTCACGAGGACACTATTCAAACTTTGCATCACAAGTGAGCCACCACTGCCACTACAATGGACCCCACAAGTTTCTATCCGTTGGCATATTTTGGACTTAAATTCTGCTCATCACAGAGCATCCGGCCCGGAATGGCAGTGTTCGAGTCTCACTCTCCTTAATTTTGTTATGATTAAAAAAAAAAAATAATACC
>JAOTQH010000060.1:3074310-3086580 GCA_025631255.1 Cornus kousa | reverse complement strand
TGTTAAAAAAACTATTTTAGTACTTCAAAAACACAAATACATATAATCAAGGTCATAATTAGAAATTTAGAAAGAAAAGAAAAATTCCATCAAAAGCAATCGAACCTCAAGCACCAAAATCCCCAAATCAGAATTCAGAAGAATCAAACAACTGCAGAGGGGGAAAAATAATCACTGGTGAAAGAGACTTTAAAAATTGATCTGGAGCCGATGCTGAAGAGCGAGAACAATGTGACGATATTTATATATATATATAGAGAGAGAGAGATGTGAATTGGGATTTTTGGATTTGGAAATGGAATGGATTGTGGAAATTATGTTTTTCTTATATTCTTCTCGTTGAAAATTGAAATCTTTCGGAGATTAGAAAAAATATGGATATCTTTAAGCAACTGCAAATTAATGCCCTCATTCCACTAAAGTTTTGCCAATAATGCGGTACTACACACAGTGAATGACTCCCCACTGAGAATGCAACAAATTAGAATCCATCTTTTGGTTATAAAGTTGTTAGCACATGAAACTTCTTGGACCATTTATTGTCTATCTTGTTAGTCCGAAAGAAATTTTGAAATCATGTGCTAACAGTATAGCTCTTTGTGGTAGACATTCCCTTTCAATACTTTGACACTGGTTAATTTGGTGTTGTACATCTTGTTCTGTATGTGGAATGCATGATCTATTAACCTTTATTTGTCTTGGTTTCTCCAGCTTTGGCAGCACAGGTTGAAGAAAAAGATGAAGTGACAGAAAGTGGCTTACCCCAAAAAAGTGTGAGAAAGTTGGGCTCATCAGAAGAAAATCGACAACGTGAAGCATGAGGGGGATGAATTTTCCAAAGCGCTATGTGATTGTCATTCTAACCTTCATCTGCACATGTATATGCTATATAGAACGTATGGGGTTCTCGATTGGGTATACCGTAGCTGCTGATGCTGTGGGGGTAAATCAGTCAAGCAAAGGCACTATACTCTCAACATTCTATTATGGGTATGCCTGTTCACAGGTGCCTGGAGGATGGGCAGCTCAGAAAATAGGGGGGAGGCGGGTTCTCCTCCTGTCATTTGTATTATGGTCTGTAACTTGTGTTTTAGTACCACTAGACCCAAAGAAAGTAATGACTTTGGTATTAGCTCGCTTGCTTGTTGGAGTGGCACAAGGGTTCATCTTCCCCTCCATCCACACAGTCCTAGCACAGTGGGTCCCGCCGCGTGAAAGGTCAAGATCTGTTTCGCTTACTATGTCTGGAATGTATCTAGGTGCTGCTGCAGGTATGCTTTTGATACCAAGCCTGGTGAAGTTCAGGGGTCCCCAATCTATATTTCTTGCAGAAGCCGCTTTAGGTGCCATGTGGTCTATTCTTTGGGTCAAATATGCAAGTGACCCACCTCGTTCTGAGCTTCCAAAGGCTACTGCTGCTGGCTTTGAGGAATCTTTGTTGCCAATCAAGGGGAGTCGGAAGGTAAAGGTGGAGAATGGAGGACGCTCCGTCGAAACTGCCAAAATTCCATGGAAGAGAATTATTCTCAGCTTGCCAGTTTGGGCAATTGTGGTGAATAGTTTCACTTTTCATTATGCCTTATATGTGCTCATGAATTGGCTACCCACATACTTTGAACAGAGTCTCCAGCTTAGTCTCCAGGAAATGGGTTCTTCTAAGATGATACCTTATCTCAACATGTTCATATTTTCAAATATTGGTGGGGTGGTTGCGGATCACTTGATCACCAGGAGAATCTTATCAGTAACTAAAACCAGAAAGTTCTTGAACACTGTTGGATTCATAGTGGCTTCTTTTGCGTTGATGGCAATTCCCCACTTCAGGACGCCTGGTGGAACTGTATTTTGTTCTTCTGTGGCCCTCGGTTTCTTGGCACTAGGGAGAGCTGGGTTTGCTGTGAATCACATGGATGTCGCTCCTAGGTATGCTGGAATTGTCATGGGAGTATCTAATACAGCTGGTACATTAGCTGGCATCATTGGGGTCGACCTTACTGGCAAGATTCTTGAAGCTGCTAAAACTGCTAATTCGGATATTACAAGTCCAGAAAGCTGGAGACCTGTGTTTTTCACACCAGGCTTGCTCTGTATTTTCAGCTCTTTTGTGTTCTTACTATTTGCAACCGGGGAGAGGATTTTTGACTAGGTCAGCGTGTTGTGCATGTGCCACGGTTATCAATTCTCTTGCTCGGAGACAATTTAAGAGACGTACCTCTTCTGATAGAGACCTCTGATTTCACCCTTGCCCAACGGGACTATATTTTCAGGTTTTAGACGGAGAAAGATATTTCAAAAGTAGTTGCTTGATTGTTGTTACGTACTGACCAAAGATCGCTGCTCATTCATTTAGATATTTATACTATGAGTCAGGTTTTTGTTCTGACACATGACCGATTGTATCCTTCACTGACTGACTTACAGAAATTCTTGGGTACCAAGGGCATAGCTGTGAGCCTTGTCGGAAATGTTAATGTAAACTGTGAGTTCCTATGGCGTTTTTAAGATGGTACAGGAAATTTATCCCATTGCTTTCCCAGATGTTGAAATGTACTTTTTCGATATCATGGAACATTTGATTTTAAATTCTTTCTTAAGCCATGAGATGTTGATTTGTAACATCCGGAGGAATCTATGAATTATGTCTTATTAAATTATGACGATTTTTGCGTTATGAGTAGCCAATGATATTTCGAACCTTCAAAATTTTTGGTGGTTGCCAACCAGAGATGGTGTTTACTTGATCCACTTGCAGGTTTTTGTTTTTTGACGACTTGAACAATAAACATAACCTTTGAGAGGTAAAATTAAGTGTCTCTATCTGTCTTTTGATGGTGGTCTATCATTCCCTCCTTACATCGATGGACCAATTGATGCTTGCCATGTGTTCGATGATAATAAAGCAAATCATTTTTGGACAAGTTGTTGTTTTCTAATGCTGTCACTTCCTGATTGGCTAATGGCTATCATGCAATCCCGCTTAATAACGGTTACAGGCGCTTAATAACGGTTACAGGTTTCCATCACAATTTATTCGCTTTGAAAGTGAGATTACTATCTGTAACCCAATCATGAATCTCCGAGATTATGACAATGTGACATATACTGTATATATTTATTTCATTACTATTTCACTTTATTTATTGGTATCCAATTTCAAAACAAAATTTGAATGATGTAACATGGAGTTAGATCCGATTAATAAAATGAATTGAGTTTCCATCTATTTCGTTTCTCTAATGTCATTGGGGCTTCTTGTACGGACTAACAAGTGTTTCTCTCGACTGATCATTTCACAAAAAAAGGTTTGTGCACACGGCTCAATCTGTTTCTATTTAAAGAACTAAGTCTGGCCTAGAGTAGCATACATTTCTATTTTATAAAATCAACAAATAACATAGCAATAATATATTATGCTAATGAGAAAAATAATTTTATTAATATACTTGTATAAGTGAGGGATAAGGTTAGAAAATGATGTATGAACTTCATACCCCATATTAATTTAGGGGAAGGGTAACTTTGGCATTGTAAAAGAAGGGCAGGGGGAAGATGTATATGCTAATATATATACGTTTGACTAAAAATGCAGTGCCATAAAACCTCGATAACAAATTGATTACAGGAAGAAAAAAAAATCAGAGTTCAGTAGCATTATATGGGAGTAAGAACCAGTTCCTTTTATTCTTTCTTTATTATTTGTGGGTGTGTGTGTGTGACTGTGTGAGTGGTGGTGATACATACGGGGATAAGAACCAGTTACCTGTGCCCCTTTCACACGAAGTTCCTGTTTAAAACTAGTTCCTATCAAAAGTTTTGAAGACTTCCAACTAAAAATTCTCTTACAAGAACCTAGGCAAAGGGCACTTTGGACCCACCCAAGCTACAAATTGAGGGCCAAGGCATGCACCAATTCAATTAGGAGATATAATGGGGGTGTTGGGGGTTCGAACCTGGGACATAAAGGCCCAATACCTTACCACCATCACCAAACCCTGGGGGTGAACCTCAATAAACTTGCTAACCCCTTTGGCTTCCCCGAGGGCTTCCATCTCTGCTTTTGACCTCTTGGGAGCGCCTGCAGTTGACATAACTAAAACTGGCATCCTTCACTCCAACCCTGCAAATAGCTCAAGGAACTCTTCTCGGGACATCACAGGGTCAAGTAGGCCAGTCAAGAAAGCAGCAGGAACATCCCTTCCTTTTTGTGGGTGCGTATCTGCTATCAACAATACCGAGTCACATTTTCAGGATCTGCATAAACACTTTCTTTACTTTCTTCTCCATTCCAGCTTCATACTCACCAGAAAGAACAGAAACTGGTATCGGACGGCAGTGGACAAACTGAACATCATAACCAAGCTTAAAGAAAGTTCTCACAACAGAGTGGGAGGAAAATGGTAGATGGACTGAATCATGAATTGAAACAACAAAGTTACACTTGCACAAAGAGAACAATGTTATCATTTCTTAATGCTCTAAATGAAAGAGGAAGATAACAGTTGCTGGATTTAAAAAAAAAAAAAAAAAATAAAATAAAATAAAATAAAAATAAAAATTCACTACACTGAGTTTTAGAGTTTTGCATCATTACAATTGAAAATCAAAACCACTAATTTACCAGATTGAACAAAACCAAGATCACCTAGAATGATCTCCCAAATAAACAGACAATGGTATATAATCAAACCAAGCCTTGCCACTACAAAAGTATCTTAGATTAGAATTCAATGCAACAGTTTGCTAAGCTTCAAGTTTCAATTGCCGGAACTAAAACAGAGAACTCAAATTTGCTCAGAGATTAACGAATGTGAATTAAACAAAATCATATTCACTACCCCAAAGCAAACAAGGAGAAACCAATCTATAGTTCGAATCAGAGATGTATAACCTTGAAAAGGCCACTCTGTTACTTTGAAAGATTCAACTTCTCCTGATATAACTTCAAAAGCTCAGGAGCTTGTTCCTCATATTTTTTCACATACTTCTTTAGGAAGCAACTTTCAGGAGAGTCCAACATCTTAATCAAGCCAAAATCCTTCTTTACCAAACCTTTTGACAACAGAATTTGATAAACAAAACACCTTGGAATGATCCTCCTCTCCAAGCTCAAGATTACAAGCTTTGGCCTCCTTGCAACAATTGAAGACTCCCAACCCATTTCATTGACAAAAAAATCCATTATCCCCACAATCTTATCCTCTGATGCCACCATAAACCGTGGATGCTTCCCAAAAGCCACCAAAATCTGATCCTCAGACAAACCCCACTTCTTATAAACCTCCACCTTCTTTTCCCAAGTGGATTTACTCATTGCCCTCAGCGTATTAATTGCAGCACCAAACATCATTTTTGTAGGGTTAAAACCCATTTTCTTTACTTTCTCCACAATCTCCTTAAACTTATCAGCATTAGGCGTGAAAGATTGAGGTTGTTTTGTAAAGAAAGCCACAATATTCGATTCGGGCACACCTATTTCTCTCAAAGCTTCAATATTGCGTGCTACAGATATATGAAGATCATACAACAAAAACCTACCAAAGCGTTTAATAGCGGCATTCGTTTTTTCTTGGGACTTGAGAAATTCGTTCAAGAAATTGTAGGATGGGATGATTTTGTCTTCCAAACTTCTTCTCAAAACTTTTGGTGTTGTAGACAGTATTTTGGCAATGTCTTGGGTTGAAAAACCTTTAAAGTGGAAAAATTCGATTTTGGGAAAAAGGGTTTTATCTGGTTTGTCTGGTGTATTGATGTTCACGTACTTGGAGGCCGAGAGAGCCTTTTCTGGAGGAAACCCACATGATTTAATAAGGTAATCGACAGTGAATGAGTGTTGATTTGAAGTGGTAGATATAGATTTGAGAGCTGATGATGATGATGATGAGAATGGGTAGAGTTGAAGAAAATGCAGTTTGTGGGTTGTTGTTGTTGGTGAAGTTGATACAACAACACACCTCAAATAAGGCAAAGATTTGAAAATGAAATTAAACATGGACAGAGTGATGGAAGGGACTCACCTGTTGTTCTGGTCTTGTTCTTCAGAGGGAATTGGAATCATGTCGCAAAATTTGGATTTCCTTTGCCTAAAACCCTTTTTCCTCATGAACCCTACCTAAATTACTCTTCTACTCCGTATTTCTTAAGCCGTTTATTATACTGCCATACACGACATCGTTCACATCAAACAATGCCGCTGTAACTAAATGGGCAATAGCCCAACTGGTGAGGTCGGGTTCGAGCCTTGCTGGAAGTATAGGTGGTGTGTGTCTGTGTGAAACCCGAGCCTTGCTGGAAGTATAGGTGGTGTGTGAGTCTGTTCAGCTTAGGTGTTAGTCCCATCTTGAAGGGACTAGCTTGGATCTGGGTGGAAAAATTTCTACAAAAATGGTGTTAGTCCCATCTTGAAGGTACTTGAGTTCATTGGATGTGATTGAGATTATATTTTAAAATTCAAATTTGTTTTTGAACAGGATTTGGGTGAATGTTATACTAATCTAAAAAACCTAAAAAATATGAATAGTTTATTCCTTTTACTAACGTTTTTAAGGTTATACATATTTATGTAAAAAAAAGTTAAAATTAGATTATGTATAATATTATCAATCAGGGATTCATGGTAATTCCTTAACTTTGACACTATTATTTAATTTATTTTTTTAAAATAATTACCTAAGAAAATAAAATAATAAAAAATATAAAGATTTTTAATTATATACTTTAATATTTAAATTTTTTGGTTATTAAAATTTGGGATGACTTGACTAATTCAAAAAATCCGTGACATGGGTTAAGGAACGTTGAATTTCTTGGGACTTGAACTTAATACGGATTAAGTTGTTAGAACCTTAGATTTGACGTGGGTTTAACCCATTGGCCCGCCCAAGTCTCGCCCTTAACGAGATAGAGACTCAAACTTTTCTCATTTGAGGGGTGCTAATCACAGTTGTCCCGCACCTATAGAATCTCAGTGGCTAGTTTAGGGATTAAGTACTTTCTTTTCCAATAATTAATTACTATTTTTCTCCTAACTTTCTTTTGAGTCTCTCATTATATATAATTACTATATTAACCTTCTAACTGAGAAATTTCATAAATCTCCACGGTCCCATCTTACTTTAAAATTTTATACTAAGAAATTTCATAAACCTCCACGGTCCCATCTTACTTTAAAATTTTATATTTTTACAAAATTTCAATAATTAATTACTATTTTTATGCTAACTTCCTTTTGGGCCTCTCATTATATATAATTATTATATTAGCCTCCTAACTGAGAAAATAGTGAAAAAAGTACTATAATCTCATTCTCTCTCTAAAATTATCTAATTTTTTCAGATCCATATCTTTTGTTTCGGAAACTTTCGAAGTATAATCAAGTATTTGATTGTTTCTCAAATAAAAAAAATAAAGTCAGATAAAAAAAAAGTATAATCTTAAAAACATTTAGTACTTTCTTTTTTTTATGATAATTTTTTTTTATTTTTTTAATATGAAAAATTAGAGCAATATTTCGAATACAAAGAATACGGATCTGAAAAAATTCAGATTTGAACTTCAAACATTAAGATATGGACTTTTGTATAAAGAAAATTTTAGTGTTGGAACTTCAAACATTTATATATGGAATTTTGTAAAAAAAATAAACTTTTAAAGTGAGATGGAACCGTAGAGTTTGATTAAAAAAATATAAAAAATTGTGAAAAAAGTACTATCAAATCCCTATTCTCTGTTTCAGTTGTTTTTCAAATAAAAAAAAATATATAAAATCAAATAAAAAAAAAGTATAATCTGAAAAAAAAAAATTATAGTACTTTTTTCTTTTTATTTTATGATATATATTTTTTATTTTTTATTTTTAAGTGAGATGGAACCGTGGACGTTTTTGTAAAATTTTATTTTTTACAAAATTCTAATAATTAATTACTATTTTTATGCTAACTTCCTTTTGGGTTTCTCATTACATGTAATTACTATACTAGCCTTCTAACTGAGAAACCAGTGAAAAAAATACTATAATCTGGTTCTCTCTAAAATTATCTGATTTTTTCAGATCCATATTCTTTATTTCGAAGTATTCGGTTGTTTTTCAAATAAAAAAAAATAAAATCAGATGAAAAAAAAGTATAATCTGAAGAAAAAAAAAACTATAGTACTTTTTTATTTTTATTTTATGATATATATATATATATATATATATATATACACTTTTAATCTGAAAAATCAGAGCAATACTTCAAATACAAAGAATGTGGATATGAAAAAATTCAGATTTGAACTTCAAACATTAATATATGGACTTTTGTATAAAGAAAATTTTAGTGTTGAAACTTCAAACACTAAAATTTTAAATCAGTTATAGTAATAATATATAATGAGAAACCCAAAAGGAAATTAGCAAAAACATATTAATTAATTATTTGGGAAAGAAAGTGCACCCGTCAACTCCTAAACTAGCGACTGAGATTCCCCAGTCGCCCCTGCAACTGTGATTAGCATCCCTCATTTTTTATATATAATATTGTGTATATAGGCCCGAGCCCATGTAAATCGAAATAAACAAGGCCCAAAACAACATCCCTTCAATATATAAGCATATGTCCAAGAAACTGAAACAAACAAGGCCCAAAACAACAGTACACCAACACAGGTAACAATTGTGTTAAAAAATATACGTTGATAAGGAGATTAAGAGGCAGTAAGGCAATCAGTGAAGGTTCACTCAATGTGGCAACAAACCCATTTTCCGAACTAGTTTGCTATAATCAAACACCTCTCTTTAAATTCAATTTCTCATTCATTCAAACACAGATTTAAATTAGTTAATATATCCCGCTCCGTCTTCGTGGGACCCACTTTAATTTTAGCTCAAAGAATGCTTTATCAAATCCTAGTTTCCAATAAATATCAATATTTTTAAAAGTACATATATATCATGAATACAATTCTATTAATTTTTTTTCAAAAAACAATTCTATTAATTTGCATGATATATTAATGAACAAGGATCCTCTCTTTTGCTATCTCCAACGGGCATGCATGATTCCCCTACCATGAGAGGAAAAGGTCATTAACTTTTGCTCCAGTTGTGGGTGAGAAGGGATTGGAGCCCACTTTCGTTTGTAGCCACGGTAAGAAAAATTATATTTTAACACTAATTAATTAATACTTAATTACATGTGGATCAATAATGATTCATATATTTAATAGAAGAACGTTTTCGTTGTAATATCTTAAAACTGACTTTCTATCAACGGGTATGTTTTCTCCTCTATTACATTTATGCAGTAGACTATGAATTGTATTTATGTTGAAATTTCTTAAAGCCACTTGTTCCGGTCACCCACCCGGTCCCCATGCGCTAAATTTGTTCTCGAGAATACCCCAAGAAACGAACCTTTCTTCTCTCATTATTTCAGGTTAAGAAGATGAAAAAGTATGTTTCTTTCACTAAGAACCGTGAATTTTGAGGTGTGAAGTGAGTGCAAGAAAAAGAGAGAACAGCAGGAGAATATAAATGACGTGTAGACATAATTTCTATGTAGTCCAACATCTATATATATATAGATTGCTTCCCATTCTTTGGTATTTAAGCACTAGAGCACAAACGTACACTTGCATGGTTCACAAATCAGAAGAAGCATTTAACTATTAGTAGTAATTACCGAAAAAAGAACAATTTCACTATTATTATTCACGAACGAAACCATCACATTGTTTGATGTATGTTTCATCCAATAGCATTCACACAAGATCTCATCCACTTATATCAATATAAATTCATCTAAAATATACTACTTAAAAACACTTTATTTATTCCGAAAACATGTAGTACGTGCATTCAAATTCAAATTCAATGACCAAACTAAGCACACATCCATATATATATATGGAAAGCACAAAAAGATCATACATATCTATGTAAGCAAACCCTAGTGACCCATTCAAGATGCATGTTCTAGGGCTTCAATTATTGCTTACAGTTATTAGGAGAGTGCTGATTAGCATGAACCTCGTGTAAAGATTATTATTTTTGGTACATGATAAAACGCTAAACACCATATGATCAAGCTTAATTTCTAGTCGCAGAAGTAACAGTAGCATGCAGTGCCATGGCATCCCCCGTGCTTGGCTTTCTCCCACTTCCTGCACTGGTTATCGCAGTGGGATGACCAGATGCACAACCCGTACCACGTCTTGCTTCTGCGCTTGCATACTTTTGCAGCTACTAGTTCTGCATATATGATCACATCACTAGAATTGAATTAAAAAGCAATAAAGTGGCACATATGATAAGAACTAGAAAAGATATATTGAATGAATGTGTGCAATACAATGTACAAGAAATGATGAGAATAAACACACACACATATTAAGGGATCATCTCAAAGATTAGTAGTGGATGCAAACAAATCACCTGAGTTTGCTAGGAGTAAGCAGATGAGAAAGATTAGGAAGAACTTGGCAAAAGAAGTATTCCTAGCCATGCTAATCAGTTTTGCTAGCTCTCACTTGTGAAGAATAGGTGAGACATAATGAGTATTTATAGGCTAAGTTGCTATAGGTTTCAAGGTTATGAAAAGGAAAGGATTAGATCAGCCAAAGAATTTAATATGGATAAACAAACATGGCACATGAAGGTTGTGCATCATTTTAAATTACTATTCAGATATCTTGACTTTCCAAGTCACATGAAGCTAATCTTGCAATAATAATAACTATGTATGACTTTCATTTTTTTTTTTTTTTAATAATTATGTTAATTAATTAATCCTGAAGCAATACACCCTTATCTTGATACAGTCTATCTCTCCTCTAGATTGAAGATTAATTTATAAATCTAGAAAATTGTAGAAACTCAAAATATTTATCAGTCAATTTTGAGGGGCTTGAAAGATTCTTGATGTAATAGTTGCTAAGGATGTTGGAAGTCCCTAGTTTGCCTCCAAGAAGGAAACCAGTAAATGATAGTCCTAGTAATTGAAGAATAAGGCTCACTTACCACCCGTCAAGCTGCTGGCCTTTCGATATCAGGTTTTTAATTACTTTTCAAAAGGAGGTCAGGGTTTGAGCCTTAGTGAAGACATGTGCATGCGAATACCAACTAAATAAAAACAAAGAAAAAAAAAATCACTTACCAAGCTCTTGCGTAATTGTATTTCAGTCCCTTAATAAAATAACATCTCTGGTTATACTGATCATACGTTCTTGCTATATTTGGCAGTATCAAGGGTTGTGTAGCTCAATGGTTCTTCATTATTTTTCAGATTAAAAGGTTGAGGGTTTAAGTTCTTATAGAGTTATGTGGGTGTGTGAGTTTATTGTCAGGGAAAAGAAAAATGATTTGGGATTGCAAAAAAAAAAAAAAGTACATCTTTTGAACTTAACTTCCTCCAATCCCAAATTCAAGGTGCCGATTAGGTGCTCCAACCATAATAACTGTGTATTTTATTTCCCTAGGTTACTTCCAACCCAACATAATTTCATATGGACATGCATTTTTATTTCAACTTATAGTTAAATGGTCTCGACTGTTGTAAGTAATGGCCAAGGAAAAAAATTACACTACCAATCAAAATATTCCATTTATCTTGATAATAAGAAATAGGATATTTTATTTGCCCGGAGATATTCTGCAGTTGTTACTCCGGCGGTATCCAATAACTTCGGTCAGAGACTTCCAATAATTTCCGGTTTTGGAGACTTAATGGGAATTATATGCAACTGCCTAGCTATTTCAAATTTTTTAAATGTTTTTTTTTTAATTTAAGTTGTGTACAAGTAGCTAGTGTAGTACTTATAGAGTTACACATTAATTACTTCGTTTCCCATTTCATTTCCGATAAAAGCAATATGGACGTTAATACGACACGAAAGTTGAGCGGCAAGAGTATTTTTGCAGAACAATTATGAAGTGTGAGCAGCGAGTTTAGTGTAAAGAACAATTGCTTCATGTCACTCCACTTATGAGTATATTTTAGTGGAGTACAAATATCGTTAACAAAAAAAATAATAATAATAATAAATAAATAAATGAGTTGTTATATAAAATTTGAGAATTGAACCCATTCGATTAAATTTATGTAAATATAAAATAAGGTCTTGATAAAATCATCATATTTGATAATCACTCATATAAAATAACCCATTCGACTAAATTTATGTAAATATAAAATAAGATCTTGCTAAAATCATCATATTTGATAATCACTCATATAAAATAATCGGATACATTCTACTTTTAAACTATTTATTATTATTCATAAAATATAATAT
>JAOTQH010000060.1:3037422-3058031 GCA_025631255.1 Cornus kousa | reverse complement strand
CGTCTAATGCAATGCCTCCATCCCTCTCCACCTTCACTTCTCTCTAGTAACAATGGACAACGAAAAAAGTAATCGAATTTAGCTATCAGACTTCAATTTACTTTTTGGTTAAAAATGTGCAAAATAACAATTTTATTCTTATTTTTTAAATCTATTTTAATTCAAAATATTGAAAGCCTAAAATGACCAAATTACTCTTAATTTATTAGTCTGTCACCCCCAAAACTCTTCATCTCACTCTTTTCTCCATAAATATATATATATATATATATATTTATATTTGTATACATGATGAGAAATATATATATATATATATATATAAAGAATAATTTTAAAAAATGATTATAAATTTATAATTATAATTTGGTTGGTTTTAAAATGATATGTATATATATATATAAAGAATAATTTTAAAGTCAATATATAATTAGAAGGGCAATAATGTCATTTTACATGTAAAACGGAACAAACATTTGTAATGCAAGTGATAATTATTTTCGAAAGATAATTTAATATGATATTTGGCCAAATTTAAGGAATGTCAGTAAAATTAACCTCTTTTTTTTATTATTATTATTTTTCATGTATGTTGATACGAAGATGAACTTTATTGATTTTGTTTCCATTGGCGAGTTTAGTGGTGGAGGCAGTGTGACCAACCACCAATCGATTTTATTGCCAATTTGAGAAATCCGAGTCAATAAGAGTCATGTTTACGTTTCATACCGATCAGCCTGTTTGGAAATCACCCCCTTTTTCTTTTTTATTTATTTATTTTTTCTTGGACAAAAATAATGTTTTCTGTTTTGATATGTGTTCAATACTATTCAAAAACATGTTTGAAAACATTATTAATTGTAAGTTTTTTGTCAGCAAAAATATGATATACATGTTTAGTAAAAAAATATTATAAGCTTGAAAAATAAAACAGCTAGTTAAAAGGTAATTCAAGAATTAATTAATTTTTTTTTTTACTTTTTTGTATTATTCATCACTTGGTACTTTCAATTTTGGCCTGTATTGATGCTACTCAAATATTACCAAACATACATCTATGTTTTGCTTGCTACAATATATAGCCAGAAGCAAAAAAACATACAAAGTAAAATCAATTCCCGCCGAGAGAAAAAAAAAAACAAAATAATTTATTCAATAAATGAACACAAATTTAGACATTAAACAACACCATTAATGGTATGAATTGTAATACAGAATATGAAAGTCGAACCCATTCGATTTTATTTTAGTGGGTGGCTAACATTCACTCATTGAAAAAATAAACTCGAATGCATCCTAACCGAACACAATGATTGTAGGTTGGGAAAGGCAACTGGAATCAAAGCTTAAAATGTATGTCCAAAATAAACACAACATTCTTTTCAAAAAGTGGCCACCTACTAGCCACAACTTTTCACCCACCGACATGAAGTTGGACCCCACTCATCTGAAAAACATATTGACGGACATTAAAATTTTAAATTACTAAAATAAAATGCTTCCATTGCCAAAAATTGATAATTTGATGTATAAACAAGGCTTTGCCTCACTAATTAGCTATTGTTCTGCTGACACGTCACAGGGCAAAAAAAGCTATACAAGATATTTGACTGTGATAGTTAGAACGTTAGCTTAGAGTTACAACCACGAGTCAAATCTTAGTGGAATCAACGTATATCATGGGATTCACTTGTGACCAATGCCGGTCATTCGTTGTTTGTCAATTTTGGTCTCATGATTTGGAAATTCTGTTTTGTCTGTCACAGAAATAGTGATGAGCTTCTGTCACTGTAACTTCCCCCAGCGAAGAAGATAGTATTGTTACTATTGTGTATATATACATGTGAACTGTGAAGTGCTCACACGATCGTTTCTAGCGCTTCTCCTCTACTCTTCTTTGCTCTCACTCTCTGGTAATACTCTCTCTCTCTCTGCAACAAATACATATTTACACTGTGTGTGTGCAATGGCATATGTATATATATATTGTATTTGTTGTTGTTAAATATTTTTTTTTGGTTGATTTAAGTAAGAGGGCTTGTGAATTGTACCCTAATGAGCTCAACTTTGGCATTTTCAAATTTTTTAAAAAAATAAATGACACAAAAATAGTGATTCAAACTTGTAAATGAATGCTGAGTTTTCTCTATGGTTACTAATTGATTGGTAGGTAAAAGAAGCATCTTTTGCTGTAATATTCCAAATATGAGCTTCAGTCTCCTCTGTTTCCAAATTATGGGTTTTACACTTTTCTACTCGTTGGTTTGACGAGTTCTACCAAATTTGGAGACACACATACACATTATTATTATTATTATTATTATTATTACCTCTCTCTCTCTCTCTCTCCCCCCACCACACATCATATTATAGAATTGCCCTAAGAAAATCAATTTATAGGTTTGTTTGATTGCCAGATAATAGGAGGAAAAGGTGAGGATTCTTGGAACACCCTAAAATAGTAATAACAATAAATTAACAACACTTTGATACTTGTAAAATATTTTTTGCTCGGTTTTTAAATATTTATTTATGTTTTTTTGGCTCTCAATCGAAGGAAGAATATAGAGAGAGAGATATATGTACATTTTTTTTTTTAATTGGGGATGTGGAGATGTTTTATAAAAATGTAGGGATTAGGATTGATTTTTTATTCGAATGAGTTGATCAGTCTTGGTAAAACTTAAGATGAGTCTTTTTGTTTTGGTTGTCAGGACATTTTTGTTATTAATAAATAATGGTATTTGAATTTAGATCTCATCCTCATCATTGCAATGATTTGAACATCAATTTATGTTTCCTTAGATCTGTAAGTGTAGAGGATGTGATAACAATATAAATAGTTGATATACATTGTTCTGACACCAACTTTTATTGTAAGTAGGGTGTTCACATATATTTGAACATGGCTGAGGCTGCACCTGTTGTTTCAAGTGATGAATTGTTGGAATGGCCAAAGAAGGACAAACACAGGATGTTACATGCTGTTTATCGTGTCGGTGACCTGGAACGCACCATCAAGTATGCCTTTACTACATTCACTTTATGTGCTCAAAAATAAATAAAAGAAATGGTTTTGATCTAATTGTGATTTTTGCATTTGAAATTCCCAAAGTTTCTCATTTTACTTTGATGTGTTATCACTATCAGGTTTTACACAGAATGTTTTGGGATGAAGCTGTTGAGGCATAGAGATATTCCAGAAGAAAAATACTCTAATGCCTTTCTTGGATTTGGTCCAGAAGATTCTCATTTTGTAGTGGAATTAACATACAGTATGTTTTGTATTTTTTTTTTGTTTTTTCCTGTTTATAAATTCTCATCTTTTGCTTAAATTTTTATGTTCTTGTTGGTATAGTGAGCAGTTTGTTCACAATTGGTTCACTTAACAGTTAATTTTCCTTTATATATATATAAATCCCCTATTATTCTGTCTCATTGGTAAATCTAGACCACTTGACAGACTTCCTGGAGTAGGTGATTGAGTCGTTTTGACCTTCAGAATCACAGTTTCTTCTTGCTTGGTTACCATTCAATCCAAATGAGCAATAGTTTAGCCAGAATGCATTCGGTGTGTGTTTGATAAACACCTCCTCAATCTCTCTATTTCTCATCCACCAAATACTTTTCCCTTCCTTTCTACAAAAGGAGTAGAATCTGTTTCTGATGTTCACGATTTGTGCTGATGAAATGAAGTGAGCTACAAGTAGATTTTATAGAAATAATGAAGATCAACTCATGAGTGCCACCATCTCTAGCCTAGAGTCAGCATACGAAATTTTACTTTTAAAAGTTGAATCTTAGGGAAAAAGAAGGTTATAACTTGAAATTTTGTTCTCTCTCTAATCTATGATTTCTTATATGCTTTTTTCAAATGCTGATTCACAGACTATGGAGTGGATAAATATGACATTGGAACAGGCTTTGGACATTTTGCTATTGCAAGTCCAGATGTGAGCTTTAATTTGCTGTTTAATTTTGGATCATTATTTAGCTTCAGTGCCAAATCTGGTTTCCTCATCCCACCTGCTATCAGGTTTACAAATTGGTTGAAGAAATAAAGGCCAAGGGTGGGAATGTCACACGGGAACCTGGTCCTGTTAAAGGTGGAACGATGGTCATTGCTTTTGTGAAAGATCCTGATGGCTACCTTTTTGAGCTTATCCAAAGAGGTCCTACTCCTGAACCACTCTGCCAAGTAATGCTACGTGTGGGTGATCTTGATCGCTCTATCAAGTTCTACGAGAAGGTAGAGTTCTCTTAGTTGATTTTTGGTGTGAAGTCCATGTGTCATTTGAATTTACCTTCCAAGTCATTTTGTTTTAGCAGTTTAATGTGGTCATATCTATTATTTGTTGAATACATGCATATGTTATATTGGGAAAAAAGTTTCCAAGAGGCTTTATTTATTTATTTTATTATTATTATTATTATTATTATAGTTTGTAGAGAAAAACAGAAGAAAGTTTCTTTCATATGTGGAAAGACTGTAAAAACTATCAAATATAATATTCTCTGAAAGTATAAACATTAAACAATATGGTTCGTCCTAACTCCTATGGCTTGAACTACTCGGAAAATGTAAATTTACTTGAGCAAAGTTTTTGAAGAATTGGAGAACTTGTGAGTGGTTGGGAAAAGACCTTTTTTTTAGTACCTTGATTTTAATGCCATATATAGATTTATTCAACCTTCCTAAGTATCTGCAATTGTTATCTTGCATTGGCATTTGTATTGTTGTATAACATTTGATAAAGTTAACATCTAGTGATTTTCATTTTGAAGTGCACATTGTTGAACATGGTATACTTTCATTCCAGATAAATTTGTTGTCGTTTTGGTTGTTCCCATTTTTCTTATGACCCATTACAAGTTTAGTCTTTTTCACACCATGTTTCCATTTTCATACAATGCACCAGAAGAAACGATGTTTTAGAAAACAATGATATTGATTTAGATCTACCACAACATGTAACAGAATTAAAAAGATATCTTTATTTACACTATTCATTATCTATACTAAAGCGAGAAGGTCCTTTGACCCCAATTTGGTATGATATATACTAAGCTACTAAAATGCTCTTTAGGGTCAGCCAAACTCAACAAATTTTCTAACCATATATAAACTCATTCAATATGAATCCTTGAAGAATCTCTGTATTATGATTCATCTGTCAGAATGTTTTAACCAACTAATAACGATTTACCTTTGCTCCATAAATTAACTTTTGACTCTATGTAACCGTAATTTAGTTTTTCTCTGACTTGATTTCAAGTTGCACTTCAACTTTTCTATGTTTGCAGATCTGATTTAAATGTGTCTGATCTAGGTCAGGGTTAAAATGCCGAAGTTTTTTAAGATGCACCAATAGTATACTACAGTTCTTTCCTGGTGCAAAGATGTGAAAGTGGAATATTGTTCATGTTGGCTCCCAGTTCTGGCGATTGATATATAATTAAGTGTAATATTTTTTTAAACTACATTTTTTGTAACATTATTTTTGAAGACTTTTTTTTTTATATCAATTAATTATTATAGAAACTGATGTTAACTAGTGCAATGCAATAATTGATTCTGGAATTTGAAAATTTTGTACTTTTATAGGTCCGGTCCGTAAAAGATATATCTTTTGTTTCATCCTGTAGTAAGTAATTGTATTGAACAAATTTTCACATCCGATTTCTTCGATTTCCCATTTGCACAGGCCTTGGGAATGAAACTGTTGAGGAAGATCGATAATCCAGAGTACAAGGTGAAAATTGTTTTATTATAATTTTTCCATTAGAATTCAGGTGGTATATTGATTATCAATGAGGTTTATTCTATTGCATTCTGCTCAGTACACTCTAGCAATGATGGGATATGCTGAAGAAGATCTGACGACGGTTCTGGAGTTGACATATAACTATGGTGTGACTGAATACACCAAAGGAAATGCATATGCCCAGGTTTGTATAATTCTTCTTCAATACTTGACTAATTTTCTCTTCATTTAAATGGATTTCTTGTTTTTCCTGAATTATGGGATATACTGCTGCTAGATTGCTATTAGTACCGATGATGTGTACAAAAGCGCTGAAGTTGTCAACCTCGTTACACAAGAGCTTGGAGGGAAGATAACTCGACAACCTGGACCGATTCCGGGACTCAACACTAAGATTACCTCCTTTTTAGATCCAGATGGATGGAAAACAGTAAGTTCTTTCTTCAACAAATAAGCCCCTTTTAGGTGCAATACCAAATTCATGGTTGAAATAAGATTTTCAATTGAGAAATAGTATAGTGACTTCTCAGTCAATGTGCATCTGGAAATGCAGAAGGGTATAAACATTTCATTGAAGCTTTGTTGGCCTTATTAAGGAAAGAGAATGAAGTCATGGCTCAATATAGAGTTTTGAACATGCATTTTCAACTCGTACATTCTCTAATTTATGCATTGATTGTGTGGTATCATATCCATTAATTTTTGTTGGTAGAAATATCGACTATCCCATGATGTTTCACAGCAACGAATTTGATCCCATGCTTAAACTTATGTATTGAGTAGCTTCATCTATATATATATTTTGTTTACGATGGTGGTGTTGAGCCTCTTAGAGCACCCCATAATCCACTACCAGGCACATTTAGTCCCCCGGTCTTGCGCACACCCGCAATTACTGCGAAACTGACCCCTTGGAATTCAAACTCTTGACCTCCACGGTATGGGTGGGCCTTGCCATTAGGCTATATCATGGGGTTGGGGAGTAGCTTCATCATTTAATGTGTTTGTGTAGGAACCACCATCAACTAATTACTTGTTAAATTCTGGTTCTTTTTGCCGTATGTGTAGGTTCTTGTTGACACTGAAGATTTTCTGAAGGAACTGCATAAGAAAGAGTAATGGCGGGAGTGAAAAAGCTTTCTCGAGTGATGCTTCAAGCATGCAAATCTTGATGTCTCTCTAATATGAATAAGTTTGTTGTATTATCTATATGAATAAGTGTGTCAGTATTAGCAACCATCATGGCTGTTCTGGACATTTTGACTACTTAAAAACTTTGGTGTTGTATAATCTATATATAATATTGAAGTGGGTGTCTTTTCTTGTATATTATTATTATTCTATTTTTGGTAGCTCCCAAGTCCCAAATAATTTTTCTGTGCTATTATCATGTTTGGTATCTTTTAAGAACGAAGACAGGGAAGGCACTAACCAATAAGAAATCAAGGTGTAGCAGATTGGTAGAACTAACAAATCAGTAAAATGAAGAAATAATTTGTTCTCATCTGTAAGAATCAACTTCATTTAGGATATTCTGAGATATCCTGACATCTTATATGCGAAAATTTAAAATCAACCTTGTGTCGATTTCTCTTACTTCTTCCCCTGTGAACTCTGAATGTAACCCTTTGCTCAATTTGAGCAGATCACAGAAAGCGTTCAAAGCACTTATATTGTATGTTTAACGAACTAGATATTAGTATTCATTTACATACTTTTTCCTCGTTGGATGGTACTGTCTTATGCAACGTAACAAGTTGTAGGTGGATCATACTACCGGGCTGCAGGTCAAGGAGGTAAGGTATAACGTTTCCATCCCAAAGAGGAGGTGAGGGGTTTGGGAGCCAAGTGGAGCAAATTTGTGTGTGTGTGTGAGAGTTGGTTTACCTAAGCAGGAAAGAAAAGAGAAAAGAAAAGAAAAGAAAAGAAAAGAAAATGAAACAGATGCATAGTCAATGTTCATTATCTTGCATGATACAGAACAACAAAGAGAGAGTTTATGTTCAAAGTTGCCGCTACATTCATTATCCTAGAGAGACTGACATACCAAGAAACCTCTGCGAGGATGGAGGGTAAAAGAACGAAAAAATTGGAAAGATCCTGCTGCAGGAGATTCTATCCTTTTAGCAAAACTCTCGCTCAATGCTGGGAAAATTGTCCTCCCACCACCCGACTTCAACAGGATCAACAGAATGTACAATCTTTTAGTATGAGCTGTTTCTTTGATGAAGCCCAACAAACCAAATAAATATACGAAGATTGATTATTTCGGAAAAGCCTATATCACTGAAGATTATCCCTAGGATATGAACCAAGAACCCGAAGAAATCTTGCAAATTCCTGCAAAAAAGATTAAAACACATCCTTACATGTTCCAAGCAGTGAGGTGAAGGTCTAAGGAAAGAAAAGAAAAGAACTAGTTTTTTATTTATTTTTATATACCAATTCTTTTCAGAGCTAAGCTACACTTTCACTATAAATTTAAAAATGAACATAAAAAAATTCATTTGAGAAATTCCATGACACAGGCAGATGAATAATACAACTCAAGAAGGCTCACATGAATAATTCTTTAGCAACACAAATACGTAGAAATAAATAATAAATAAATTAGGACAAAATCTGTTTAGAGGTCCAAACAACTAGAATACTAAATCTTCGGGTTTGTAATAACACAGCCATGCTATGAAGAACTGGTTAAACAAGATGATGGCAGGAAGCATGGACAGATCATATACACTTGAGGGGCCATGGTTGCATGGGATACTCGAGGAACAGATTGGAGAAGACCCATGAACTGTGAAGTTACACCCCAATATACCAATTTGCGGAAATGATTGGAGGGATTGAAAAGGGCTACCTCCACAGGTAGAACCTTGAAAATGGAGGTTTGCCCGACCAAAGGAACATACCATGGGCCAGCCTTCTCTGCAGGCACGTCAATGTGCCTATATATAATATATATCTTTGTGAGAATCTCTTCAAAAAAAAGATAAGTCGCAAGCGTAGAACTGTGGAGGGCTTCCTCTCTTACAAATAACCCTCATAGTCTTCTCCACAGACATTTCTCTCCGTTTTTTTTGGGTAAATCGCACATTTCTCTCCTTGCGGACTTCTTTCTCATAAATGAGCCTCACAGCCTTCTCCAAAGGCATTCTTCACCTGGAGGACCTTCTCTCCTGCGGAGATAAACCTCGAGAAATGTTTGAGAATCATAAGATAGTGGAAATAACTGCCTTGAACTGATTCTGGTAGGGAGTAGGCCTCAGGAGACATTACAAAATAACAAGGTGTAACAACATGGGATCCTAGGGTATAAGTGCCCTAGAGGCTATAACCCAAGATTTATCAAGGTGATCCTGTCCCATGAGGATGGAACTCCTTGGACAAATTCGAAAGAGAAGGGAACTCCATAATGTCTTGAGGAAGGCCGAGCCTACCTCATTTGTTCTGTTGTATTTAGAAAGTTCACCTATCCAGTCTGATTGTATCACATCATATTTAATGAACTTTCTTCATTAGTGCCATCCTAGACGACCATAAGAAATCACATCTAGCCTTGAGGTTACCACGATAGCCTCTGTTTGGTAATACTATTTCATAATACCCCTTATTATCTGAAGGTCCTTGTCCAAGGGTCATTACATCCCTAATGCTATAAAAGGCCCAACCCCTTCATTTATCACACTCGCCACTCAAGGAAAGGAAGTCCTCAATGAAAAGGGAATAGGGAAAAGGGAAAAGGGAAAAGGTACAGAGAATCTAGGAAGCTCGGTCTTTTCATGAACCTCAAGAAATAAAACGCTGCCACTTACTCTCTCCTTCTAGTTTGTTTGGGTTTCCACCTAGGTCTATCGCCATACTATTATCTCTGGCTCCCCTTGTCACATCCAAATCAACTACATCAATCAGCAACTTGAACCCACAACAGGCGGACATAAACTACTTAGGATGCATATTGAAACCTTAAGAGGGTTGCATGTTGGAGTAGGCATAAACTAACCCTAAATGAATAATATATCACAATTTTGAAGTGGGAAAGAAGAATGTGCCAATTTGCTCATAAATTAACTCTACAACTCACAAGCTAGACAAGAAAAAGATTGACCCTTATAAATAAATAAAGGAAAGAGAAGATCAATTGGCACAATAATCGACACAGAATGAGACACACAGCAGTGGAATTATAATAGATTGAATTAAGAGCACCACTTGCTGAAAATGAGGATTTCAATAATCTCACAGAAAACAGAATATCAAGGATGATGTACTTTCCAATAAATCATGAACTATAATGGACTTACCTGCAGATGACCCAAAGCATATTGGGCACGAGTCTCCGCCATAGAAGCTTCAAAGTCAATGAAGAAAAGGTAGTCAAAGTACCTGCCAACACAATTCAATCACTTGTGCAAATGGGACTGAAAAATAAGAACTTTTCCTCTCCCCAGCTATTTCTGGTTAAGAAGATGTGAAAGCGCTTTTGTTTCTATAAGAATGATGAGTTCCGAGGTGTGAAGTGGGAGAGAAGGAAATATAGGTAATGTATCAGAAAAATCAATAGCACTCACTTGGCACTCCCTTTATTAGAGTCATCAACGACCCTTAATGGACGCTTTTTCTGCGGTCGGCTCTCTATCTGAACTTGCATGTGAAAAAAGAAAGAAAAAAAAGACAATGGTCAAAAACTTTTGATATAGGAAAATAGTAATGGATCCAAAAAAGTTATGGCACTACATAGAGCACAATGGAAACATGATTCATGTAGCTAGCCCAAAATATGCAGGCATGGTTTTGTTGAGTTTGAGTTTGAGTTATAGTAATCGATCAGAACTCTTTAATACCTTGGACAAATTAATGCCCCTCAAAGCAAATACTGCCAAGGCTTTGAATAGTACTCCTGGCCCTTCTTCAAGAGTGAAGACAATGCTAGTCTGCAAAGGTAAAATAAAAATAAAAGAGGAAATAATGAATTTTTAACCATTTATAGAAAGTACTTGACTAAATAAAAAGCACTACCTTATAGGGCCTGTCAGTTCCTGGAATTATAGGTTCCCTTGCAAGTATCAGAAAACGGGAAACATTATCGGAATCATCCTGGCAGTGCATTGGCAACAAAACCAAAAGGATAACAATATTCGTTAATCATATTGACTACATTTTTCAAAAGTAGAAGTAGATGATAAAGCGACATTTCAGACATGAAATGAATCTCATATACAAATCTAAGAGATGGTTTAATTATCTATCCATCTCGTATAAGTCACCAGTCAAGGTTATATGTACAGACATGCTTATACTTACATGTATTACCTACTCATAAACAATAAAGAGATACTTGCATATATCATCTTCCGAAGCACAAATATCAAGATTAAGGTACTTAACATGGAGAAATTCAATGCAAGTCCACTGTGTGAACATTTATCTGCTGCTTTGTAATGATGACAAATTACTGACTCCAAATTACACGTTCCACAGCTTTATATACGTACCCATTTACCCAAGCAAGGTACACATCCCACAAAAAGAGTACAAGAACACATGAGAGAAAAGTTTCACATATAATCAAATGTTTAGCTTTGCTAGCACTAACGTTTCTTGGTTTTGTAAACAAAACCATTGTTTTGTTTTTGAAAATGAAAATAAGAAATAAAAAAGGAGCTGTATCTTTTTCTTTTCTTTTGCAAAAAAAATAAATAAAACTGCATAATCTTTCTTTTTTAGTAAGTAGCTTTTTGCTAATCATTTCTAGATGTTGTCTAATACAGTCAAAACAATAAAAGACTACCTCATCAGTCATTTTATTTTTATCCCTTATAAGTCAACACCCCAAAAAGGGAAAGAAAAAACAAAAAAATGAAAAAAAAAACAAAAGTTTACATTGAAAGTTGAAAACTTGACATTTTTTCCCCCTATAATTTTGTCATTTTCAACTTCCAGATTTCCTGGAAATTCAAGAATTAATTTGCTTGAAGCAGAACAATGTAGGTGCTAGTCGTATTATGTAATGGATGCCATTTCTTTTGATCTGCTAGGGGGGTGCGTCACAATTACTTGATTTTATCAGCGGGAGAAAACTAACATTAGAGCACGGATGAACAGATGCGTTGTTGACGTAATGGACCACATTGGTAAAAACTGAAGACCCACAATTACCAAAATGAGATAATTGCCTTACCTGGATTCTTTCTGCAAGAATGTCAAGCCCATAGATTGCTGCAGCTCTAGCACTTGCAACTGCTCCAGTGTCTCTTAGGCCATCAGAGGCTATAATCTGTCCCAAAGTCTTTATTTAGAAAAACCCGCGACAGTTACTGACTGTAAAACAAATTAGCAAGTTAAGAAAGACTTCCATAGATCACCTGAGCAGCACCAGCAGTATCATCAGCATTAACTCTGACAACACCTAGCTGGTTCAGTGTCATCTCACATTGATCAAGTGCCTGCAAGTGCAAAGAGATGTATTTATCAATATTTCATTTAGTATTTATTTTTCATAGAGGGCTAAAAAAACTGAGAAACTGAGGCCTTGCTTGGATTGGCACTAAAAAAACAGCTTTCTGTTTTTTGAGTGACAAAAAATCAGAAAACTCATTTTTGGACTGCTTGGATCAGTTTTTAAACAATTGTTTTTAGAAAAGTGAGTTGCAAGGGTGTCGGTTCTTAGAGAACTACTAAATGGTGTTTTGGGAGTTTTGGAAATGGGAGTTGGAAATTTGGAAAACACGGAGTACTATGGGCTACTTTAAAAAAAGTACGGACAAGCCACTAAATCCAATTGTTTATAGCGTTTCTCTCTCAGCCACACAATACACACTCTCTCTCTCTCTTTCTCTAACAGAAGAATACGTATTTCTCTCTCTGCAGATTTCTGAGTCACCATAGTTGATCTCTCTCTGTCTTGCACTTCTTCTCTAAACCCAAATCCCCAGAAACCTAATGAAGAAGGTCAAGGACAGAATCAATCTAGAAAAAAAATCAGGAAGGTGAAGATGAAGAAGATGGAGAGTGAGCGTTATGCTTGTTCATGAAAGGAGGTGGATGCAGAGACAGCTTCACTGCTTGGGAAAACTGTGTCCAAGAAGCCAAGAAGAACAAATAAGACATTGTCGAGAAGTGTTTCAAGGTGACTGGGATGTTGAATTAGAGAGATAGAAAGGGAAAGAGGTGGCTGCGTCAATGTTGTTGTCAGCTGAGTCCAAGCAGAATTCGGCTGTGAAGGGTTCGGAATAGCAAATTTCTGAAGGGTCTGGTTTTGGGTTATGGAAAACAAAATGTAGTTTTGCTTTTGATGATGATACAAAGGTGGGGATGGTGGAAATTATTGAGCTTTTGTTAGGAAGACACAGAATAACACAACGGGGCTTTAGATGTATTTTAAAATTGAATATGAAATCCTTGAAAGTCCATGTCACATTGATTTTTTTTGGCCGAATCAATGATTCTTACTATAGTTGAGGTCTGAGGGTCCCTCTCTCGGTTTCTTTATAAATCCTCAATTGGTAGTGTAGAAAGAAGCAATAGGCCTATACTTTGCTGCAAACCATTGAGTTCTTGTAGATAGTTTAGGATTTTAGAACATATGGTTGAGGATTGTATGATATGTTGTTACTTCTGCAATAGATAGAATCGATAGATGAATTGGTATAATGAATATGAAACATTAGTGATTTGGGGGGTATAGAATTGATCACTGCTCTTAAATGAATATTCATAATACATTGTCTGAAGGGGAATACTGTATCTTGTTTGGTGAAGGATATCACAAAGGTTCATAATTTCCAAGGATCTTTGTTGAAGTCTGCAATTGGAAACATTTTTCATCTCTGAGTTCTAATGCTTAAATCTAATAATATTCATAAGCAATGCTAATAAGAAGTGCCCACATCTAAATCTGACATTCTGTTCCCTTATTTGTATCGATGGGTTCATGTTTGACAAACTAAACCGTGAAAATGCTGTTTACAATTGATCTAATAACAAGTCCCTTAACCGACAGGCCAGTGGCCTAACGGTACCAGGCCCCTACTTCTCAAAGAGAGGTCAGCGGGTTCGAGTCTCAGTGGAGGCATGTGTGTGTGAGTACCAACTAGGCAAAAAAAAAAATAACAAGTCCCTTCTGATTGTTCACCAATTTGTTATTACTTCTACAATTTATATTCTCTCCTTGCTTTTAACTTTCTATTTTCAAATATAAGTCCATGGATCACACTCCTAATTAGACAAATGCTTCAAATTTTGAATTATAACTACTTGACCTATACCATATAATCTGAATCAATTGGCAGTATTACTATATTACGATGGATGTATTCAGATCAGATGTTTGTCTATAGTAAATATTCAAATATTGATTATAGTTGGCATCCTTTCATGTAATTGGATTATTCATCTCTTTTTCATGATTTTGTAGCTAATTTTGTGTAAAATAAATGAGTTGGTTAATTCAGAAAATTATTTTCAGTAGATACAACCAAACAGATTGCTGAGTTTTTGTTCTCTGAAAACTGTTTTGTAATTTTTTCAACCAAGCAGATTTCAAACTAAAAAAACTGAAAACTCTTTTTTTGTTCTGATTTTCTGAAAACCATTCTTGAAACCTGAGAACTGATCCAAGCAGGCCCTAAATCTTCCATTAGAATTGGAATATGTTATCTGCATAAAGAACCTGCCTTGCTACACATTTTTATGCATCTGGATATCGAAATGCCATGTAGCTGACATAATCTATTAGAAAAAAATTTCTGGGTCCAAAACAACAATGGGATACACAACAGGGTCTTTATATTATCGCTTCTGTTTTCCAGTATATACCTAGTGTGTAAAAAGAACCATTGTAGCTTTTTATTCATCTTTTCATGCTACTCTTTTCAGATATTCAGCTGTATCAAGAAGCAGCTATGGTTATCTGATGAGACAGATTCTAGAGATATGGGCATAAAGAGCGACTCCCTAGCATTTTTTACCCTACATTGACGAGCACCAATACTTTTTCATTTGAAACAGGTTATACATCACACTAGTATGCTTTAATTTTAACTAACAACAAACAAAATACTTTACAACTTGTGATAAAGAAAAAGAAAATGGTAAACCTGAGGGTGGCTCAATACACGCTTTAGCTCCTCCTTTCTAACACCAGGCAACCCCAAAAGGCAGTGGTTGACAATCATCTGCACCTCCCCAACAATATGCAGCCTATGACGAAGGAGTAAGTCGTAATTCCGGTGGATGCTTCCACCTACAGAATTCTCAATGGGTAGTACTGCTTTGTCGACCAACCACAGTTCAACTGCCTGTGAAATAAAAATCAACATTTTAAGTAGCAACAAAGGACAAGTCCACTTTAGAATTTGAACTACGTATTAAGAACGTATTGAACCTTGAATGTAGACTCAAATTGGTCACAAGGGACAGTCTCACACTTAGGGTATGCTTTAAGTGCAGCAGCCTCACTGTATGCACCTGGTATCCCCTACATCAGGCGATTAAACCAAAATGAGAACAAAAAGAAAGCCGAGGATGTTCAGGAGAAATTTTTTTACGAGTGTTATACCTGATATGCAACCCGCACGTTTGAACCATCACCTGGAGATGAAGAAATATCTGTTGCAGACAAGGGTCCTGCAATTTATGCATGTACATAAGCTTTGAAATAGTACACAATCAAAAAGGAAGGAAACAAAAGAAAACAGGATAGCGTTGTCCTATAGCAAACTAGGATACTGTGGGCCATTATCATCATTTCAGGTTTTATCATAATATAACTAGCAGTTTATGAAAAAATGCAATCCTACCAGGCCAGGCCATGACTATATATGGCTACATAAACTATAGAAAAATCAAAGTACATTTATCTGTAGTCAAAGTTGGGAAATGATCCTGATTACATATTTGCTGTGATTCACAATCATGACAATCAAAAGGAAAGACAAAAAAGATAACTATAGAGCATAGTCCTTATTTGTTGTGATTCACAAGCACGGCAATAAAGCAATATTTGCCGTGATTCGCTAGGATCCCTTAGGCCGTTATCATGTTCGAAGTCTTGTTGTTATACCGAACAGTATATGTCAAAAAATGCAATCTTACCAGGTCAGGCCATGGCTACATACCATGTAGCAAAATTGAAGTATATCTGTAGTCAAAGTTGGGAAATGATCCTGATTACTATTTGTTGTGATTCACAATAATGACAATCCAAAAGGAAAGACATAAAGGATAACTATAGAGGATAGTCCTAATTTGTCATGAGTCAAATGCACGACAATATTTGTCGTGATTTGTTAGAATGCCTCAGACCGTTATCATGTTCAAAGTTTTGTCGTAATATAACTAGTAGTATATGTCAAAAATGCAATCTCACCAGGCCAGGCCACAACTAACATTGCGTAGCAAAATCAAAGTATATAATCTGTATTCAAATTTAGGAAATGATCCTGATTAGAATTTTTTGTCAGGATTCACTATGGATATGGGCAGGAACCTCGATTATTACCACCAAGGGGTCATTGTACTCCAATTATACTGCAAAAGCATCAACTATTCATATGTCTGCAAAATACGACAAGATCATGCTTTTTAAACCTAAGATTTGTCAAATGCATCGATGTGATGATTGCCAATTGGATATCGAAATAACGGAGTGATCAATTTGTACCCCAATTATAATGCAGCAACATCATCTTATCGATATACATGCCTGATACGACAAGTTCATGCTTTTTAAACCTAAATTTTCTCTAACTCATGCACATGATGGTTGCACAATCTGATATACAAAAAATATTGTAGTAATAGAATTAAAAAATATATAGTACAGGTCCTCATGAGACCTGCTTTAATATCCAAAACCACAACACCAAATGGCAATGGAGCACTCAATGGAAAATGCCAATCATTATAAAGTCTATTGCCACCTAAATGGAACCATCTGGATCTGGTAAAAAATAGAAGTTAAAAGATAATAACCTATAAGCATAAAAAACCTCTTCACAGAATCAATCTATCTATAGGCTATCTATAATTCAAATTGGAGCTCTTACTGAAAAAAAAAAAAAAAATTTAATTTGAAATTAAGTTAAAAGTTTTTTTATTTTATTTTATTATTATGGTAGCTTAAATTCTTTTATCTTATTATTGTTCAAGGCCGACCCCTCTCAAATCATTTTCTGGCTGTCACTTATAATATCACTAGCAGTATATGGGAAAATGCAATCCTACTAGTCAGGCCATGACTACATAAAATATAGAAAAATCGAAGTACATTTATTTGTAGTCAAAGTTGGGAAATGAACCTGATTACAGTATTTGATGTGATTCACAATCATGACAATCAAAAAGGAAAAACATAAAAGACAAATATAGAGCATAGTCCTTATTTGTCGTGATTCACAAGCACAACAATATTTGCCATGATTCACTAGGATTCCTTAGGCTGTTGTCTTGTTCGATCACTTATGCTACATTGTATGCATTCATGGCCTGATGTGGTAAGATTGCCATTTTGACATATACTGCTCTATATTACGACTGCTTTTTCTTTCTTCATCAACTCGTTTCTGCTTTCATGGCGTTCTCTTTAGAGAGGAGTTCGCTGACCAGCCCCTCCATCTCATTCTATAGGCCTGACCCAGCAAGATTGCATTTTTGACATATACTGCTCTAGACAAGACTTCGAACAAGATAACAGCCCAGGCATCCAAGTGAATCACGACAAATATTGTTGTGCTTGTGACTCACAACACATAATGAGTATCACCTATAGCTATCTTTTTTGCCTTTCATTTTTTATTGTCATTTTTGTGAATGAAAGCAAATACTGTAATCAGGATCATTTCCACAGATAAACGTACTTTGATTTTGTCATAATTCACTAGAATGCCTTAGGCTGTTATCATGTTCCAAGTTTGCAGTAATATATGTCAAAAATGCAATCTTACCAGGTCAGGCCACGCCTATATACAAACTTCTGGCCCCTTATCGACGTGGAGGAAAAATTGGACTGTTCGGGGGAGATAGAGGAAATATAAATATAAAAATATGTTACATACGATTGAGAGTAATAGCAAAAAAGATTACGATATTAGAGAATTGAAAAAAGTAGCAAAATAGAAGTAGATATAATCTGTAGTCAAATTTAGGAAATGATCCTGATTAGCATTATTTGTCGGGATTCACTATGGATGTGGGCAGGAACCTCGATTATTACCACCAAGTGGTCATTGTACTCCAATTATACCGGAGAAGCATCACTTATTAATATGTCTACCAAATACGACAAGATCATGTTTTTTAAAAAAAATCTGCCAAATACGACAAGATCATGCTTTTTATTTACATATTAATAAGATTTTTAAACCTAAGATTTGTAACTAGGAAAAAAAAACTAAGATTTGTCAAATGCATCCATGTGATGGCTGCCAATTGGATACCCGAATAATGGAGTGGTCAATTGTACCACAATTATTATGCAGAAACATCATCTTATCAATGCATATGCCTGATACGACAAGTTCATTCTTTTTAAACCTAATTTTCTCGAACACATGCACATGATGGTTGCACAATTGAATATCCTAAAAATATCATCATAATGACATTCAAAAAAACACAGTATGGGTCTTCATGAGACTGCACCACCAAATGGCAAGGGAGCACTCAATGTAAAATGCCAATCATTATAAAGTCTATTGCCATCTAAATGAAACCATCTGGATCTGGTCAAAAATAGAAGCTAAAAGATAATAACCTATAAGCATTAAAAACATCTACACCGAATCAATCTATCTATAGGCTATCTATAATTGAAATTAGAGCTTTTACTGAAAAAAATAAAATTTTGTAACAGAAGTATGAGCAATTTTAAATGAAAATATTTATTAAGTTAAAGTTTTTTTCATTATTATGGTAGCTTAAATTCTTTTATCTTATTATTGTTCAAGGCCGACCGCCTCTCAAATAATTTTCTTGCTCTGTCACTAATAATATCATTTGCAGTATATGGAAAAATGCAATCCTACCATGTCAGGCTACATAAGAAAAATCGAAGTCCATTTATCTGTAGTCAAAGTTAGGAAATGAACCTGATTACAGTATTTGTTGTGATTCACAATCATGACAATCAAAAAGGAAAAACATAAAAGATAAATGAGTCATGCAACTGTTAAAAATTCAATCTTTTAAAGCATGAAATAGAAATTTAGCAGTATTAAGCTTAGGAATGGATCCTGATTAGAATTATTTGTTGGGATTCACTATAGATAAGGAGGACAGGAACCTTGACTATTACCACCAGGCGGTCATTGTACTCCAATTATACTGCAGAAGCATCACTTATTAATATGTTTGCCAAATATGACAAGATCGTGCGTTTTAAACCTAAGATTTGTCGCATGCATCCATTGATGATTGCCAATTGGTTGCTGAAATAACGGAGTGATCAATTTGTACCCCAATTATAATGCAGAAACATAATCTTATCAATATACATGCCTGATACGACAAGTTCATGCATTTTAAACCTAATTTTCCTCGAACACATACACATGATGGTTGCACAATTGGATATCCAAAAAATATCATAGTAATGACATTCAAAAAGACACAGTACTGGTCTTCATGAGACCTGGTTTAATATTCAAAACCACAACATGAAATGGTAAAGGAGCACTCAATGGAAAATGCCAATCATTATAAAGTCTAATGCCACCTAAATGAAACCATTTGGATCTGGTAAAACATAGAAGCAAAAATATAATAACCTATAAGCATTAAAAACCTCTACACAGAATCAATCTATCTATAGGCTACCAACTGAAAATTTATTAGGCATTCCGAATTCATGCTAAATGAGTATGCAACTGTTAAAAATTCAATCTTTTTAAGCCTCAAACAGAAATTTAGCAGTATTAAAGCTTATAAGCCTGCAAATTTAAAATCAACAATAACATATATATAAATGTAATTCCAAGAACCCAATTGAACTAAGTGAGAATCAACAATAACATATATGTAGATAAATGTAACTCCAAGAACCCAATTGAACTAACTCACTAGGAAGAGAGTTCAAATCCTTATGAAAGCCCCTGGACTCAGTGATCTGAGTCTGATCAGTCTCACCAGGTGACTCCAACCCAGGTGTTAATGGCTTTTCATCTTCAACTGGACTAATTGCCCTCTGAGCCAACAACAACCCACAACACTCCCACTTCCGATACCTATCAAGATCGAACCTCAGATTCAAACCAGACCCATAACGCTTGGTCCCCAATTCTGAAAAACCCAATTGGACATGAGAATTGTTGGAAGAAACCCAGATGGGTACAGCCTTGAGAGCCATGAATGGTACCAATCTGTGACGACCCAATGCAGCAGAGAATCATAAAACGCTAGGCTCAGGCTCATCAGAGACAGAGTGCGTTGGAGGTTTGTTGGTGAGTTTTGGCAAGACCAATTACGACATTGTCAGGAGGGAGGTCGAGTATGGTGTGGGAGTGCCCAAGTGGAGCCCACGACTCGTACGTTACGCTGAAATTTAGGGATATAGGAGAGAATCCTTTGAACCAAGGAAGGAAGACTGGTTAGAGAGAGAGAGAGGTAGGTGAGCTGAATGTTGGCAGCACGTTCCCACCGAAGAAGAGAGAGAGAGAGAGAGAAAGAGGGTGTCTTAATGTGCAGTTTTGTAACGAACGCAGCAGATGCCAGAGTGAGAGAAGCGGATGAATGTGTATATATATGTGTGTTTGTGAGTGTGTGTGTAAAAGGGTTATCAGTAGAATCACTCCATACAAGGTATGTGCGAGTGTGCGTTTGCGTTTGTGTGTTTGTGTGTGTGTGTGTGTG
>JAOTQH010000060.1:3011901-3023220 GCA_025631255.1 Cornus kousa | reverse complement strand
CATTTTTTAAAGGGGTTTTTTTTAATAATTTTTCAAAACAAAACCACCCACCCAAAAAAAAAAAAAAAAAAGGCAGATATACTACAATTTTTTATTAATTTCTAAATATATTCTTGCTAAATGTCATTTTTCTCCCAAGCTTTTGTTCTTATTCCAATCTTTCAGTTCATCTTCCAACCATGTTGCATCTTTCACATGCTCAACAAGAAACTCTGAATGACATTCACACAGGTTCTAAAAGAAGCATCAACAAATTCAAAGAGAGCATTTCTCAGCTCTTCTGCTGTGCTGCTAGTCCTGTTCCTCCAACACAAGGCAAAAGGCACCCAGATGATGCCCGCATCTCCTCATTGAGAGAAGCTAAGACCTTCTCTTCATAAACTAAGCACAACAACACAGCCACAGCTCAGGCATAATGACAGACATTCTTCAATGGGTAAAGCTGATCACTTCAAACAAGAGGTCCTGTCAGCAAACCTCAATAGTTTCCCTGTAAGAGTACCAGTCGGACGGTAAAATTATGACAGGGTAAGGATTAGCTCTATACTAATCATCGTGCCATCAATCCATCACATGCATTCAAACTCAGAGTGGAAGGAATTCTGTTCCCTACATAACAAGAAATTTAGGATCAATCTAGCTAAGTTGGCTCGACCATTTTGTTCACTCTCTCTTAGGATCTGTGTGACTTGGCATGAGCTTCAAAGGACCTTTGGCTCACTGCTCCCTTGCAAGTTAGTTACCATGAAGATTTTGACATCTACAAAGCTTCGGCATGAAATAAAGAACTTAATGAGAGCAAACTTTACTTGGAATCATGAAAAGTAGGGAACGGTGAGAGCTAAACAACATTATTAATTGAATGGGCAAAAAGTAGGCGAAAAGTTACCCAAAAACGTTACAACTTATAATGCAGGTCTAAGCCATGGCAGAGAAACCTACATTCAAGCACTCCAACTACTTAAAGAATGGGTTGCACTGTTTCTTTCATCCTTTGCAGCCGCCCAGAGGAGGTTGGTCTTCTCATCAGCTAAAATGAAGAAAGCCTCCTAAGCCCCTCCCCTCATTTGAGCCTCTTCTCTAACTATTAATAAAAAATGTATTGTTTTAAATTCTAGTATTACATACATATGCTTCTATACCAGCATGTATATTGAATCATCTGTCTGCTTGCTCGAGGTATCTTTTAAGCTTAGAAGAATTGCAGCTCATCGATCAAAAGATTGCAGTCGATAAATCACTTTCATCCTCACTACAGAGGTCATGAACTTCCTTGATCCTCTCAGAAGAATTGCAAATCCCGCTGCAGCTCCAATCAAATGTAGCAATACAGAGGTCGCCAAATAGAGCATTCCACTCGCAATCTGCAGTAACAAGTTTCATCACCAAACCCTATATTACTTCATAATAAGCAGTAGTTGTTTTATATGTGCATGCATATATAATCTAATTTTCTCTAATCTTTTTAATTTTTGTTCTTTTGGAGTGACAAAAATTTAGAATTGGCAAGTGCTGTACACTCTCACTAACCAAAGACGTGGTCAACCTAGACAAATCAACCAAAAGGGCCCCAATTTTAATGGTGTTCCATATCACGTAGGGCTGTGGGATCACTAGAGCTAAGTATTCTTTTTTTTTTTTACTGTGGACCAAGCTGTAGCTGAATTTAAGTTATTCAATGGGAAGACTAGATGCCAAACTACGTAAAGTTAAACTCTTTCTTCTTACAACTAGGGATATGAGGCTGCAATTATTTCTCTTCTACAGTGAACAAAATGCATCATATATTCCTATTTAGTTTAGTAACATACTCACATATTCATATTTAGTTTAGTCACATTACACTGTTCTCAACTTGGCAAATAGTTGAAATGAAAAACTGCTGGGTCAAATACGAAGGGAAGCACCGAGCCAACAGGCAACTGACGAACATTTAAATTCAATATTAAGACAAGGATAAAATCATAAAGTATAAATGACAAATTTGTCTAATGTATTGAAGCGAACTATATGTTTTGAACAAGCATTACTTTATTATACAGGTAAGCATGTTTTTCTCATATCAGTAATTCCAAAGATCTGGCCAGACAGTGGGTTCTATGAAATACTGCTGTGTTAGTCAAGGCATAAAAGACTAACGTGGTATATTATATTCCTGTTTTACACAGATACAGAACGTGACTTCCTATGTTGTATCACATGGATTCCCTAGATTCTACTTTGAAGCCTATCATTCACCAAACTGATCTTCAGGAAAAAAAAAAAAAAAAAAAAAACATATTTTTCTTGGAAGAAGTAATGGCACAACAGTTCAAAACTATAATTTTAAGCTTTACCAGGTGGGCTACCACAACAAAATCCCCTATCATCAACATGCTCCACATCTAGTCCAATAAACCAAGCTCCTAATGAAACATCTTCATTAGCGTACTTGTGCAGCACATTCCTAAGACGAAAAACACAAAACTATCATTAGAAGTGAGATTGAATTCCTTAAGCACCAAAACCAGCCTTTGCCGATACAATCAAATTGTAGACCAAGTTAAAAATGGTTTGAAACCTCTTCCAACTCGAAAAGAAAAAATACAGCACAAGAAACCAGAACTTAATGGTTCAAGCCTTCAAGGTGGCTCATTCAATCATCAGACTTGAAAGTTGTTCAACCTAATCTAGAAAGACAAGTGGGAACTTACTGGTTCTTTGCTATATAAGCAGCTAACTCTTTTGATATAGCATATATTTGTCCTGCAGCATGGTGGAAATATTTGTTTCCTATATCACCAAACTTCCAGAACTCTGGTTCATGATATTTCATTCCCCTATATAAATAAGAACCTTTCAGAAACCAAATAATACCAATCAAAAAATAATTTGCTAAAAAAAATCTCAGAGAACTGTGCTTACTTTCGAAATAGTACGGGACCAGACTTCATGCAACCGATATATAGCCGGGGCTTATTATGGTGACTAACTAAAGTCCTTGCTAGTGTTGCTGCAGTAAATTAAGAGTTTATGAACTCAGTCAGACCAAAAGAATTAAAATATGAAACACAATAAATTGACCTCTCAATAACAACAGGCAGTCTTCATTTAAAAGTTGGTTTTATATTAAAATGAATACTCAATTCTATTCGGTGACTCCAAATAAAGACAAAGGTTATATTCAGTATAAACTTTCGATATAGAAAACCATTTCAAGTTTCAAAATGCAGTTGCGCACACTAACAACTTTGAAGGAAGTGTAGTTTGGGAAGATGATAATGCTGCTAACACACCTAGGGATGCCACATTAGAGCCATCTAATCATAAAAAATTATCGTTGAGTGTCTGAAGTCATAGATTAACTTATTCCATTCATTTTTTTATTATTTTATTATTTTTTATTTTATATATATATATATATATCTCAACCAAAGTGATGAAAGAGGGAGTTAAATCACCCATCCACTGGAATTTTGGACTTCAAATCCATTTATTGGAGGAATCAGTGACGATAGTCTTCATGCATGGAGATAAAATACAACTCCGGAATGAAATACAGGGGACATAATCATGTAAACTTCTTGTGCATTAAATATATGTCTTCACAAATTAATTCTACTTGCAACATAAACACCTGAAAACCTGAAAGTTATTTTGCATTGCAATCTTTCAAAATTTTGCCACTACATAAACAACTTATGCAGTTGTCTAGCATGGAAAGTGGGACTGCATTTTAATTTTCCATTACAGTAGGAGGACCAACGATAATTATTGAAAAGTTTTTGTCTTTATTAACTATTAACTATTGAGAAATATTTTTCTTTCAAAATATTTTCAGAAAGCCTTCATGACGTATCCCATACTCATCTTCTCTACCACACATTTTCACCATTATATACAAGTGGACGTTAACAAATATAAAACAATGAAGAGCAAAACTTCAAATTCCTTTTTTTACAAATAAAGAAATTTTGTTACTTACCCCAAAATAAAAGTAATTTTGTAATTCTTACCCTCTCTCTCTCTTTTAATTACATTTTTTTTTTCTTTTCATTTTTTGTGCATATTTTTTGTGATAAAGGTTGGTTATAATATAAAATCTATAGATGTAACCTCATTACTTCAATTTATCGATGGATTCTTATCAGAAACTATATTTTATTCAATATATTCTCAAAACAAGAAACCAAGGTAAAATAGAAAGGGGTTCTCTACTGCAATAGATTACAGATAAAAACTGGAAATTCCTTTTACCTATGTTTACATGAACATCATCATCGACTTTGACATAGAAATCTGCATCCCACAACGCAAAGGCAGTAGCGAAATATGTCTTTGTCTTGGCTGACAATTCTTGGTAGCCCTCAACATGGTCCTGCTCACGGCACATAGATGAACAAAACAAGAAAGTACCAATGAAATACCCTTTTTTTGGTCCTTGATCATAATAGTTCATGCTATTAAAAAAATAGCCTTGTGCAGTAAAATGAGAATATTCTATAGAAACAAGAAAGAAACATCACCAGCCTCAAAAAGTCTCCATGCTTTCTGTCTTCTGATTCAATAGCTTTATCAACACCACCACCAGATGATGAACTAGTAACATGATTAGAAAGCCAGTTAGCAAAACTCATTTCCATTAATCAAACCTGAAGCGTAAAGCTTGGTGATATACAAACACCAAATATAAGTACATTACAGAACTGCAAACAACGCATGATTAAACCGTGACTATTCCAGGCCTTCCGTCAAGACAACATAGAACTTGTTCTTTTACAAACACCTTGGCAAAGAAATGTTGAAATTACATAGATTATTTTTTCAACCTTACAACTATATGATAGGTAAAATTATTACACTCTCTAACTTTCAATGGTTCCAGGTTATATATGGATAGCAATGGGTGGCAAGAAATTCTTTTGTGTTTTATCTTATTAGGTGAATAGGTGCTGACTTTATCATTGTATCACTACAAAATAGAAAACAAATAGAAAGGTACTTTAGTTCAATCCTGATAAGTCGTAGACTAGATCTAAAACAACGATTAGAATAGGAAAATACAATTTGACCAGATCCCTAATGTAACTATGCCAACGCAGCAAATAGTACTAAATAGAAGAACATGTTATTACACCCTTAAGTTAAGAACATGTTACTAACTCACATAAGCTCTTGAAAGGTATATCAATTCTCACTCTCACCTGCGACCAATAACGAAGCGTATGACAATCCCCTTCTCTTCCTCTAGCTTCCTTCTCTTTTCACCTTATTATGTATTATAAAAGAATCCATCAATGATATAAGAGAACAACCAACTGGAATAAATTAAAACCAACCAAATACAAAATTAGAAGATTCTACAAAGACAGTTTATGCACCTTGTGGCATCCAAGTTTCCCGAACTGAGTCTCTTCGTTTTCTGCTACTAATAGCTGTATTGATTCCTATAACCATTAAATATTTTATTTTAGCATTTAACTGAGCAATATTTGGGTTGACAGATATGGAAAAATCCTTTTGTAGAGCCTCATGTGCTGTCTTTGCAGAAGCTGATGCACTCTCAAAATTTCTGACTTTTCTATATAATTTTCTGCATTCCATTTAAGCGCTTTACAATTAGATTATTTTACATAGTAGGGTACTGAATTAAGTGAAATCCAACTCAAATAAGCAGGTTGGCCTACCGGCTGGCATGATGCACCTTTGAAACTTTTGTTGGAATGCCATTGGATTCACTGCTTACAACCTTCTGCTGAATAATTACAGAAACACCAAAAGTACTACAAAAATGTCAATACTATAGCCACGATAAGCAACTGAAGAAGCAAAACCTAAACTAGAGGAACTAAGTGTGACTGGTTAAGGCTGGGATTGGAAGGAAGAATGACTTCTGGATCATTGTGGTAGCCACTGGAGTTACAAGTATTAAACACGTGTTCTTTTTCTTTTCGTCATCATGAGATTATGTTCTCACAACATTTTCTGCTTTCACTACTGAACTGATCCATTAAAAATCATGTACCAACCGCTTTCAAGTTTTACAACTAAAAGAAATGCTTTCTTAGCAAGAAAAAGGATCCATCTCGGAATTGGAAATAAAAATATCTCAACACTACAAGTTGATTTTCAATATCTTCCTTGAGAACACGGTAGGGCAGTAGGACGAACACTATCCTTTGAAAGCACTTCTTTTCTATTGTGTGTCAGAACACTGCATTAGGTAACCCTTTGGAATTTATACAAAAAAAAAAAAAAAACAAAATGGAATTTGTAAACAAGTTGCTGAGTAAAGTTGGAGGCTGTTTAAGCTTGTTTAAAGAAGCGTTAAACTTGGATTAAGATTAGCTTGTTTTAGCTCATGAAGGATCTCAAATGAGCTTTAATTGAACCAATCTCAGTAAGAGCTCGAGTTGCCTGGTTCATACAGTTCAACAATTATTCAAGTGGCCACCAAAGCCATTCTTCCGAAGTTCACTCTGAATGCACCTATATTGGCTTTTGCTAAAATGGAAGTCTATGACTCTATAGATACACTCACTAGCTTTGGATTACAATTCTCAGATGTTAAGTTTCTTCCTTCGTCTCCAGGTTCAGTTATCCTTGCAATATCGTTGGCTACAGGCACCATCCACATCCTGAGATCAAAAGCTCTTGATTAACCTCTCATGCAATTAATGATAACAATCCACCATATTTATAATCTGCACAATTTTCAGCCTCTCTCCACTCAAAAAAATAAAAATAAATAAAAATAAAGACAGAAAGAGGAAAATTTATATCTAAGTTATAGGCACACACACACACATTTTCGTATGTGCACATTTAAAAAACTAGGCTCACTTCTAATGCAGATAAAAAAATATCATAACAACTTTTTTGGAACCCAGATTCTTCTTTTATAAGTCTAATACGAAAGCCGGATATTATAAGATGTTCCTTGATTATTGAAAAACATTTGAGTCTGAGGAATTTGAGATATTATTGGAACTAGAGCTGAAACAAATGTGAAACTACATGTTGGAATGATTTTTAATACATATGTGCCCAAATTTGTAATAGAACATGTATCAGTCAAAAGAATGACAACAAATGGTCACTCCCAAAGAAAGAAAATATGATGAAAACTGATAAATTATATAATTAAATGCATAACTAAATGTCTAAAGTATATATTGAATAATAGAGGGCATAGTAAGATAGTATATATGAAAATATATGCTATATTAATACAATATATATTAGTACTACATGCGATACTTTGGTATATCATCATATAATTGCCATACCTGTCTCCTATTTCTCCAGATTTCGCTGGACAAAGTGTCTGTGTCATGTACATGTCCAATATCTACCCCCACGAAGAATATGGGTTGGGACTAAAGAGGAGGAGGCAATGGTTATTTCTGAATGATCAAAAGCTTCAAATGACAAAGGTGACAGGTTGCAGGTGGATGTAGTTGAAGTTGCAGCGGTCTAAGAGCAAGTGGTGTGGGCATACAAGGTTATCTATCTACTTTTTAAAAAGTAGTGCCACATAAACTAAAAAGTAATGATGTGATACTCTAATTTTTTTTTTTTTTAATTCATATGTTCCATGGTGTGGAACCCAATTAACTCATTCTCTATTTATTATTTTATTATTAGTTTACTTTGCAAGAGCCGTTTGATACAAGACAAAAGCCACACAATCAATTAAACAAAGAAAAAAAAATTTAACGGATTCTCTAACGCCCACTCTGTCTGCAGAGAACTCAATAGATAGTAATTGTAGGGCCCACAAAAAAAGCACTCTACTTGCTTTTGCGTACCGATCCTCTCTCTCTCTCTACAGTAACACACTCACACTCTAAAGTTGATTGCGCCCAGGATGCTCTAATAGTGATGACATCTTGATTGTCAGAAAAGTAATATTTGCAGTCAAAAGTTGTCAGAGTTGGTACTAAGGAGGGGGTTTGATGTCAGTGGTGGTGACAACCTTGTTGGCATGCTGCCAAATGTGTAAGCGATGGCTGTATAGGACATTGTTGGTGGGGAGGCAGAGCTAAAAATCGCACTGAACAGTTCTAGTGGTGTTCTGTTTCTTCCTCTATTTTCCTTTTGCATCCTAATTATGAAAATTTGTCAATAACATCTTCCCTGCCTAGCTCCTCCCCTTTTAAATTGAAATACCATTCTAGGTTTTGAAATGAAACTTTGTTTCCACTTCTGGGCTACTTCTTTAATACAATAATTGAAGTAAAGAGACATAGAAGTCCAATTCTCTCCAAGTCAGATTCACAGTTCAACTTTAATTAGAACAGGAAATTACGTAAACATCTAATGACCATTATAGGAAAAAATGGTGAATCAAAAAGTATTTTTTGGACATTTTGGTCTTTCTACATGCCGGGCAACTCTAAAGAACTCTCAGTACAAATACCAGAAATAATTCAATACACCAAGTGATCATTGGAGGTGTAGAGAAACAAAAACAAGATTAAGACATTTTCTTTCCCAAGTTTACAAAAATATGCACTTGGAAGAAATTTCGAAAAAGATGATACAATATGAACAGAAAAGTCGACCCTATTAATATGGGATTAAGGCAAGGATTACAATGATGTTGAAGAGAATGTTCAACTCCAGAAAATTGAAGGAAGAAGAACGCACAGGGAAGTATAGTTATAGCAACTCAAGAACCACATTGACAAGCACACTACAAACTCTCACCGACACGAGCCATAATTGCAACATTTGGGTCCAAACCAAAATGCCCAACTTTCATGACAAAATGATAAAAACACCCAATGACCCATCAATGACAAAACCCACATTACTCACCCAACAAATAGCATCAAGAATTATTTACCCACATTACTCATCCATCAAAATTATAGCAGATATCACGTACCCATGTCGTGACCTAGGTCACGGGTTGAATGCATACATCTAACCTTTCTCAGACTCAGCCAAAAATCTCATGAACAGGGCTAGTCCTTTTATCAGACACCCAGAATACTCATCCAACAAAAAATCACTTACTGAATATCCATTAATAAACATGTAAAGCCACACATTCATGATGAACTCGATCCTTGTTTAGAAAATCACATAATTCTGAGAATACAATGACACTAGTTTAGCCCCCAAAATTGCATAAATTAGTAAAGCTATCAAAAACTCATAAAGTAAGGGTACGTTTGGTTTGTAACTATGAAAATAAGTCTTTTTATAACTGATTTTTCAAAAAAGAATTTTTGTACAACTGATTTCATTTCAGAATTACATACCAATAAAGTCCTAAAATACCATAAAAATACACAAAATCTTAAAAACCAAAGGAAATAAATAGATACCCATGAAAGAGAAGTACCTGTTAGAGAACAACATTCCAACACAAAAGCTGGCAAGCCAAAGCAAAAGTGCACACTTCCTAGAAACAACATTTCTTGAAGGCGAGTCTCCTCCAAATCCTCTGCTCTTCAAAGACATCTTTTAGTGTGAAGAAATTTAAGAGAGAGAAAAACTCACAAGAACCAACAAGAGAAAGCTCAATCAGTATTCTTAAAAAAGAAAAAAGAAAAAGAAAAGTTGTGTACCAAATGAGAGACTTTTTTACACACTCAAGTCCTCTTCCGCGGATTTCCTCTCGCTGCCACTGAATAGGAGTGACAGAGACTCACTAACTGCACTCTCTTAATAATCCAAATTAGCGAACGTGTCTTTTGGTAACCAACATTCATCACTTAAATGCGTGGCAACAGTAGCAATACCATCAGTTTCGTATTCAACCTAAGGTAATTAGGTTAGAGGTGCCTTGAAACTAGAATTTGATGAAAACTGATTTAAAATTTGAACTTGTATTTTAGGTAAAATTTTGTATGGAAATTTTAATTAGGAATAATTACACTTGCATCTTTGTAGATTGTCCTCTCTCTTTAATGTCATGTTTTTTTATATATATATACCCAAGTGTGTAGTCCTTGGTGAATCAGTATTAGTTTCACAAATGTACAAAGAAATGATTTCTCATTTTGTGTCCAACAAACATTTTAGCATGGCCTCTTGGTTCTCTATTTTTTTATGTTAAAATTCTTTCATCTTTTGGTGGTTATGAGTACAAAGCGTTGGTTAAGTAATTAAGAATTAAGTTCAGATATCATATCAACACCAAGAAAAGGAAAATCAGGAAAGTATTTACTTACCAAAAAAAAAAAAGTTCGTTCTAATTTTGCTAAGTATGATTTTATTAGATTACAACCCAAAGTAAAAATAAAAATAAAAATAAAAATCAAAGAAAGAAAAAGAAAAAAGAGAGGATGGTTGATTGGGGAGGAGGTGATTATTTAATTCCTGACCCCAGTTCAATGTTACCTATATGCCAAGGTTGTGAGGGTCCTTGATTTTGTTTTGGTGGTTGATTTCTTTGTTTCTTTCTTCTTCAATAATAAAATACATGCTTACCTATCAACCTCTTTATTTATTTATTTATTTATTTTATTATTTTTTTTTGGGTGTAAATCTTACCTATCAATCTTGTGATATATCTTCATTCTATATAACAAACAAAGCATTTTTCAACCATTTAGGATTATCAAGAATTGTAATACAGCAAATAGTACTTTTTCGCATTCCAAAGTGATAGGACAAAAGAGTAAGTCTTTATAGAGATGAAAAATGAGTGTAAATCATTATATATTAACTTTATATTCAAACACTATTAAGAGAACTGCTGCCTACCAATTCAAAGAATTACAAGCTAATAAAAGTAAAATGCAATAGCGGCCAAAATATGCAGGCTGGCATGAAGATATACGAATTCCTTTTCATATATCCTGATACACATCTAGTGGACAAAATTTCAGAATATCACGATATTTTTTTCTTTTCCTATTCCAAAGGAGAAAGGACAGCCCTGACTTCTTCCAGAAACTCAATGTTCTAGCTCTACTCACCCAAGTTACATAACATGCCATATACCAATGCTGTACCCTCCATGGATGGGCTCAACCTATTCTTGTTCGCTGCGTTTTCTTACCTATGTATTGTACTGTGTATGTTATATCCATTAGGTTCTGCTTATATTTGCGGGTCTTGTGGTCTGATTTTGTTGGGTCTTATGGTAATATTTGTTCTATCAGTCAGGCTCTGTTTCGTTTGTGTGTCTTGGATGTGGGTTATGTATAGTTTGCGTTGTCTCTTGTAGATGCGGTAGGGCGTTGCTTTTGTCCAAAAAAAAAAAAAAAAACATAACATGTGATATACCAAATAGAAAAAATAAAAATAAAATAACAGCAAAAAAAATTACTTCACAAATTAAGTACCCTTACCCATGCATGATGATCACACCATGAAAAC
>JAOTQH010000060.1:2989385-3002398 GCA_025631255.1 Cornus kousa | reverse complement strand
GCCATATGGAATTCTAGGAAGAAAGGGAAAACAAGAGCAAGGATGCATTTTTGAAATTAAAGCAGCACAGTAGCAACGTCACACCTAATGCAATTAAACAATAAGCTGGTCAAACATTAAAAGGAATCAAATGTAATGATGCATCATCTGGAATTCAGAATATTAGTGATTGAAAAGCAATTAGTAGATGATCCTTCTAAAGATTGATAAAAGTCCCAGCTGACTATAAAACAAAAATTATTATGAGGAATTACATCCATTATACATAAAATATAAAACAATATAACCAACCAGGCATAATGAACTTGTAACATCTATGGATTAGACATCGGCGCGAACGAACAATGCATCTCACTATTCAAAAGCATTTGAATACAAATAGAAAATAAAAAGATACAGAGGCATACCTTATTTTGTATGTCAACAATCTGTTCAGAGTCGGATCCCCCCTCACCTTCAGAGTCGGCCATTTCCTCACACTCAAACTCTACACACTCTTCAACTTCTTCCTCAGAGTCACTCAACTCCTCCTGTTCCATCACAATTTCTGGAACAGACTGATTATTTACATTACTTGACATAACCAATGTGTGTGCACTTGAATTAACCTTGTTGCTTATTCCATCCGGAACAGAAGCTAGCTTGTTTTGAGTTTCCATAGTAATACCAGAATCCACAGCATTTGAGATTGGCCTCATTTGATTATGCTCGGTAACATCTCTACTTCCCATCACTTTCTTCTTTCTGGATGTAAAACTTAGGTGAATCTCCAAATCCAGTTCATTAGCCTTTCCATTAGGACTAGAGGGTTTAGTAGAGGTAGCTGTTGGAGAGCTAGTGACCTGTGATTCAGTTCGAACAGCATCAGATGAATTCTGAAGCTGAACACAGTTGCCTCTTAATGAATCCAAATTAACAGACGGATGGGCAGCTGAATGTGCAACTACAGAGTCACTATTTACATCATGAGCTCTTTGCAGAAGTGGATGGAAGTCAATATTACACGATGACGAAGTAGTTTCCTTTGAAGATTTATGAAAAGGGTCAATTGCATGGTTTGCTTGGTGAGGATTATGAAACAGACTGAGATTCAACTGGGGCTGATTTCCTGAAAAGAAATTGAAAGAACTACAAGCATTATTACTGCAGCTCAAGGGGTAATATGGCAGATGCGCATCTTCAGAAGCCTGGAACAGCAAAGGATGCATTTGTAGATCTGAGTCGCATTTTTCTACTGTAATACATTTATCCCCGCTGATTCCAGATTCTTGTGGATGCAGAGTACCGCTTTTATGTATCAGTGAATTACTTTTGTTCTCTCTGGCTTTTATTAGAGAGCTGGTTCCTGACTCTGCAGCATAACTAAGTTTCCGAACTGTATTTTCTGTTGCAGCATCACCATTTCCAGCACCAACAGCAGAAATCCTAGTAGATACTCCACCCTGATAGCTTTTGAAAGCTGACTGAGACATTACACGGACAGATGGTGGAAGATTCACAGGAGGCAAGTCTGGAGCCAATTTCACTAAACGAGCACTATTTGCTCTACGAGCACGATATGGCCGCATATATAATTGGGACTTGGAGGACCTAAAACTCATATCAGAAATTGGATGAGACAACCCATTGGAAGTTGCACTATGTCTAGCATGAGCAAAACGAGCTAAATTATGTAGTCTCTGAGAGTAATCCAAAGCATCTGGAAATTCCTGATCACTTTGCGCATGAGATTCTCCAGTCTTGTTATAAATAGTGTGTTCCCAAACACGAGAACCCTCTTGCAACAGTAAACCACTGGGTGGATTATTTTCCCTAACATTCAGGACAGAGAGATTAGAAGAAGTACCCGGTCTCCAATCTGCCAAAAATGCCTCGTGAACATAAGCTTCATCTTTGTTACCCGTGCAATCATCTCCACTGTCATTTTCTCCACCAGCATTATCAGTATGACAGTCCTGTATCAATGAAAATAAGGTTAAAAATCGATGTTCATGAGAAGAACACCCACCACACTGCCAATAAACCTGGAATAGTCCATGGTTACAAGGATGTTGGGCTAAGCCATTCTCCAGCAAAAGTTGGATATCTCCACGGAAGTGAAGAATTTCGTGGCTTCAGCTAGGACATGCATGCATATATACATAATAGCTAATTACAAATAATTCAATGAAAACTCAATATCAAAGAAAAAAAGCATTACATTGGTAAGTTAGGCTTCAATATTTTGGGCTTCCAAAATATGAACTGTTTCATTGAGCTTAAAAATGTGAACTCTACTAGTAAGAATGTGAGATGAAGTATATAGATTGGTTTGCCTCTGTAGGGCAAGTCTGATCACTTTGAAAATATAAATTCTAGGTTTCATCCCATTCAGCCCATCTGAAATCATAGCAAGAGACAACAAACTAAGCTCAAGTCAACCTACACAATGCCAAGCTCAAGCCAAAACCATATCTTGGCAAAATTCAGGTTGTTCACAGCGTCACATATTTCTAACATTGTTATGGGTTTCGTTGCAATCCTTCATGTATATCATATGACCCATTCAGACGGTTAACAAATAAGCATACCTCTTTTTCAGATGAAGTCTGCCAACTTGCCGAAGCTGCAGATTTGCACTTTCTTCTATGTGATTCATACAACCGCCGCTTCTCTTTTTTTTCCGCATTTGATTTATATATTTTTTGAGTTCCAGTAGCAATGCGCCACTGCCGGGGTAGCAGGGATGGATCTCTATATGGGACAGTGAATTTCCATATGGACATCCAGTCAAGTTTAAAAACCTTTAATCCCTGCTTTATTTCAGTCAGATGATTAAGTGAGACGGCAATGCATCACATGACTGATATGTGAAATAAATGGACAAAAAGAATATAAAATAAAATGGCCTCTTGAAATAACTTTTCCAAAGAAAAAATGAAAAGAAAGAGGACCTCCTGAATCCGTGCCATCTCTTCTGCAGTCAAGGGAGAGTTTTTCATCCTCCGAACTGCCTGCATGAAGACGCAAACAGTATTATAACTTTTAGTAGTGAAGAGTAGTCAATTGATGACACAAGTATTATCTGCAAAACCCTAGGTCCACATTGAGGATTTACCTCCTGTCTTGGTGGGCTATGCATCTCTATGATATACAAAAAGCGCAAAGCAACTCTTAAAATTATGAGAAACATTTCAATTTGAAGAGCAAAACGAAATAGTTATAGAAGTAGACATATGCCAACATTGTAAGTAAATCTGAACTAAAGAGTTGCTTTTGACTACAAAAATTTCCAAAATCAAAAGTGATTTTAAAAGTTACTTTTAATGGTCAGTTACTTGGTGAGCACGTGTTTGACTCATTGCAGGCAATTGGCACACACTACATGGCTTTCCTCAAAACGCCTATTGTGTACTCAAACCTGTGAGCTCAAGTGCCTGTAACACATAAACCCATGTCCACCTTTGCACAATTGCACATATGGTATACCTATATAGGCTATATATCAATAAACATAATTCATAGGCCATCTCTTGCCAAGAATTTGACTACAATACCAAATTAATTGGCGTATTTTAGCATTCAAGCCCCTAAAATTTCTCTGGTCCATTTGCTTTGGAGTAGTTAGAGAAATTACAGAGCAAACCAATCAAACTAATGATGTAGAAGTAATGACTACCAAGTACAATGAAATTTTGGCAAGTTCTCATGCACCAAAATTATGCAACAGGTGCCATGGAGGGGAATGAGATGAGACTACAACTTAGTCCATCAATCAGAATGAGTAGCAATGAATCAAGATATTATTGAAAAAAGCTCTAGGATGTAACATACCTTTATTGGATTTTCAGAAGCTTTAGAAGATGAACGATTTTTCTGCCTAACAAAAATCTGTAACAAAATTAACACATCATATAAATCACCATACTAAAGCTGATGAAATTACATAATTTTGTGCCTACATCACTTCCATTCCCAAAAACCAAGTAAATAGAGGGGAATAAAAACATTGATGCAATTCTTCAAAGACATGACAAATGACTTGCTGAAGTATGCGAATCCATAAATTGTATCAAATGACACTACTAGGTTGCAGCAGAGAAGAAATATAGGAAGAGTTTTATTCTTGAGAGAATAGGAGTAGTCCAGTCCAAAAGCAAATTTGAGACTAAAAGCTCATAACAGTAGGGGATAAAAAGGAGGAATCAAGTGAACAGAATTGCTATTAAACCATAAAAAAAAGAATTGCCATACAATTAATCCATCAAGCAGACACATTTTTTTTTAAAGGAACTTTTTCAAACCAAAAACAAAGGAACTTCAAACAACAAAAAACCTGATGGCGTAGTATTTGAAATGACAAATCCACGAGGAAATTACCTGATGCTTTGATTTGCAAGGAAGAAAGCGTTGCTGAATTGCTTTCCAGTCTGTATTATATTCCATCAACCCCAATGCTAATAACCTGCAATGCAATCTCAAGATCAGAAAGGTGAAATTCTATGGAAAATGGACATTCCAACAAACAAGAAGTAGAAGTCCAGATTACTGCAAAAGAAGGTTATAAATTGGAATCAACCATCATTATGACCATGAAAACAATGAAGGAAAGTGCACGTGCATCATAACATCTAACCTATAAGGCAATTTACAGAATCAAAAGACAAGTAGAACTGCTGTTCAAAAAAATAATAAAGAAGTTCGATTCCTTAAAATTTTTATAGGAAGACATATAGTTGATTAAACACCATGTATTAAACTCGATCACTGCAAGGAAGCAGATGAATTTCAGACATTTGGCATAGAGCTTTCTTCATTCTAGAAATATGTGCCCTCTATGATGAAGGCAGAAAATCAAACAATATTGATTTTAAGGGGTAAACACTATTCCTCCAACTCCTCAAGTATATAAGAACTCCAACTCTTCAAGTATATAAGGACTAAGCGCCTGTCATCATATATAACTTCACAATAAGGCCCATTCATTAGCACTCCCAACAACATGCAAAATCAGAAGCTGATACTGACAAAAGAATCCACCCTAATATGAAGTTTAACTACTGTTCCACATATTGGTACCCGCAAACCAAAGTCTAACAAATATCATTTGACAAGTGATTGTTTTATAAATAAACATGGCAGAGGAGGAAGCACAACCCTTATACATACAAAGTATACACGAGCTATAAAGGCAGGAACTAGACCCCTATACAACTCCAATAACTTAAGAAATCTACAAGAGTTATAAGAACCCGGCACAAATGAAAAGTATTTAGCTATTTCTTTCTTTCAATGCATATCACTGTATCCTTAACAATCACGCCTATTCTGCTCCACAAAACAGTCCAAAGTGCAATCAAGCAAGGATTGTAACCCAGTGGTATCTTTTAAGTCCCCATAGGGGCAAAGTAAAGTTGTGAGGACCAAAACAAAAAAAGCCCCAAAGTGCACATAATAAATCCATCAAACCTAAAGGACTCGTACCACTAGGGCAACCTTCCACCTTACATCCAATAGTATCCACCAAAGTCAAAAGCAAAGGAAGAAATGAATAGTCAGTTCTTTTCTAATTAGTGTGATTCCTTTCTTAAGATCCATAACTATAACAAAGAAAGACAAAGATCAAGGCTGACATTAATTCAATGGTCCATGATCTTCGATATCGCTTTCTATGTTCAACTCAACTCAATAAGCTTTATTCCACGGCATCGCTTTTTTAAACATGAGTCTCTATCCCTACTGAACGCAATCTTGAATATGTTTTTGAGATGGTTAAAGTAGCACCAATTGGAGATAAAATGAGAGAAATTGATTTAGACATTTTGGGCATGTGCAAAGAAGACCACAATTTGCACCGTGTAAGAAGAGTGACAGGATTCACATTGAGGGTAATGCTAGGGGAAGGGAAAGACTAAAATTAACATGGATAAAGTTTAAAAAAATATGATAACATGTGGTTTGACTGATGGTATGGCCCTAGATAAAGTGGAATGAAAATATAGGATTCATATAGTCAATCCCAAGCAGTTGGGAGAAGATTTTGTTGAATACTCCACGTAGGTTTCGATTTCCTTTTCGTTTAATTCAACAATCACAAAGGTGTTTACTTTTTGAAGTGTTTATTATCACACCAGATCGCAGAAATTCACCTAAAAAGTTACACATGCATGCCTACTCAATTTAACAACTTGATAGCATAAAGTTCGTAATAGAGATATGCACTGCCTAAGGAATCAAAAATACATCACCCAAGCAATCCAGTTTCAGTTCTAGCAAAGAAAGTTCCTGGGAATTTAAACGTATGATTTGCAGCCAATGGTTACTAGATCATATTGTCAAAGGGAATAAATAGTAAAAGCAATCATTAGGAAGAACATTTACATGGGTCAAGTTGTCAACATCCAAGACCAAAAGGAAGTGCATAACTCACTCATCCTCTGAATCAGTGAAAAGCACCCGGTTCACGACGGATGCAGGGGGTGGAGCGTGTGGAAATAAGGCTGGATTAAACAGTGGAAAAAATCTCTGAGCTAACTTAGCAATTTCTCTTGGGACTACAGCAACTGATTGCTTTTTGGTCTTTTCAACGAGTGCAGCAGCCAATGTCTTCTTAGGTGGTAGATCACTAGCTGGAGAAGGCGGCACCGGGTTGGCAGCTGGAGAAGTGGTTCCTCTGACTTCACCATTAGCTTCAGTGGAAGACTGAAAACTGGGAAGGGGGAACAAGGGCACCCTTTCAAGACGTGTGTCACAAGTAGCTTCCACTTGTCGACTTTGATACTCCCACAAAGCTGTCAACAAATCGACACAAATGGTCAAGCATAAAAAGTTTATTAGCATGAATGACCAATTAACTGCAGAAACGCAATGAACTTTTAATTTCACCTATATGGCATACCAGTAGAAACGTCATCCATATATTTTTCAACTAAATTAAGTGGAGCAGCATCCAGAACGGAGTGTACAGGACCATTTATAAAAGGAACCCAGAAGGAGCCCTCAGTAGTTTGAAAGCGACCCTCCTCCCTGTTAGAAACATATACACCTCCTTCTTTGAAAGGGGAAATCACATCAGAAGGCAGCATTCTATTGTTTCCAGAAGAACAATATCTCTGTGCTTCCAAGGAACAAGATGATCCAAAGGTGCTCTGTGCTGTCAAAGATTTGGAGGGTTCATCTTGCACTGATGGATGAATGTAAGGAGGGCAAAAACAAAAACTGGGATATGGTACCCTTCTCGACGATAATACTTGATCACGTCTATGAAGCATCCCTGAAATAATTTCCTGAACTTGGGAGGCAATGCACTGGCGAGAAGGGTCAAGAATACAAAGAGAATACACCTGAATAAGAAGTTGTAGATGCTCGTGTACTAAACAATGCAACTGGCCCAGCTGATGTGGAGTAAAACCATTTATTAAACCGTTAGATGCTGCTGATGACAGACAAGATGAAGAAGTCTCCAAATTTTTTCCATCAAAAGCTGGGAAAGGTACAATTGCTGCATTTGGTAAGAGGGGGCGCAATGGCCTGTTGGTCTGTTCAAGCAGCCTTTTTTTATATTGGGCAGAAGATCTTTGGCATCGGTTTTGCCTAGTCTCAGGTCGTCTACCAGCTGCCTCGTGGTCCTTTACTTGTTTCTCACCACCTGTATTTTCATCGAAGTCACTCTCAAGTGCCTCTTCAATTTCTATCTCAAAGTCCGCATCGTTGTCTTCATCTTCATCATCAACATTTTCATTTTCTTGAATTGTCTGACTCTCTCCATCTCCACCCTGTAAAACAGCTGCAAGAAATTTCCTATATTCTTCTTCATCGTCGACATTCTGAAGATCATCATCATCATCCGTTTCTTGAAGAAAAGTCTCAAGTTCATCAAGCGTAAAACTGGCAAGCGAATAGCGAGCTCTAGTGCGCATGCATATAGCATCCTCATCATCTATATCCATAATGAGCCTCCTAGAATGTCTGCCACACTCTCCAGTCATATCATTAACAGCCTCTGCTCCACTGTTTGATCCATTTTCTTCTCCACAAAATGTTTCATTTTCAGGCTGACAGATCCAAGAATCTGATTTTTTCTTCCTTATGCCTGTGGGAGATGATTTTTCTGATTCTTTTTCACATGCTCCTCCAGAAGAAACGGCAGTTTGCAACACAATCTCCTCGCCATGCTCGGAATCTCCAACAGCATAGTCTTGGATCTGAGAAGGTGGCTTTGACAACAAATTAGTAACCAAATCTCTGCAAGTGTTTTCCCCACTGCCAACAACATCAACATCCAGACCTTCAACTTCAAAGCTCAAGCTTGAAGAAGCTTCCATGGATGGGGTAGCTTTAAAAATGGGATAGAAGCCTACATCCTCTTCTTCGTCCCCATCCTCGTCCTCCTCGTGTTCCAAATGGCTTTCACCGCATTTGGACAAGCTTGCATCAGCAGCGACAGCATTCTGATGATTGTGGTGGGTCAATAGTTCATTTGAACATGACGACATCTTAGACCAAAAATTATACAACTAGGCTTATGATTCAAAATCTTAGAAGCCCCTGAGTCACAGCAGGAACTGGCATCCATTAGAAGGCAATCAAACAACTAATTGCTACCCTACAAAATAGCACAAAACAAATATCAAACTAAATATATAAAAAGCCCAACAACGTGTTCAAAAGCAAGCACGTATATTACTTATATAGCTTACCAAGATCAAAGTCATCTAAATCCCAACATTCTACAATTTATCAGACATGTATAATATTGATATGACAATCCATGCCTATTGCACTAATAATTATCCACCTCTCCAGAATTACCCATACTTCTGAAACAACAATCAGCCTGAAGCAAATGATTATATACTACACTTACTTAGATGATTTGTGATGATAAAAACAAAAAACAAAAAAACTTAGATGATTTGTCTAAATGGAGTACCATTCTCTCCGCCTGACTCAGCGTCCATTGATCTGTGGATTGGTTTAACTGAATCTGTGGGTTAAATACTAAGTTTCACAAATTCTATCTACATACTGATTCCTTTACTAAAACATGGTTATTTGGAAAGTCCCAAGCTTTAAACTTGTGATCCAACACTTATTTACTTAAAAATTTGCATCTAATTGCTATTTAGAAATAATTTGGAGGTTTTGTTGTTGGAAGAAGAAGATTATAAAAAGAAAATAAAGATGGTGGATTAGGGCTTCATGTTACATGTGAATTCTCCATTTTTCTTTTCTATTCATCGCCCCTGTTATTACTGTGTAGTTCTCTTCCTTTGCATGTAAATTCATAGAACAACAATTATGCTTCACTCTATTTTATGCTTTGCATAATTTATCATATATTATCACTGTTCACTTTTATTTCATCCTCAAATGAATCCTGATAATCATAACATAAAGCCCCTACGGATTAATCTATTTCACACTGATATTGACACTATTATTTCATTTGAGACCATGTCATGTAAGACTTTACTTTTTTCTTTTTTTTTCTTTTTGGTTGCTTTTACACTCTCACTTTCCCTTCAGCTCTATAATGTAAATACTATAGCTCCATCCATCATCACCTAGAGGATAGGGGAAAAAAATTTTAAAAAGTGAAGTACACAAGATGACATCTAATAAGTAGATGATATTTATATTGAAGCAGTTTTTAAAGAAAATAAATAAAATATGACTAAACCATGGATAATTGATGCAAAAGTTAGCATTCATCTCCAATTTGAGGCATTTGATGCAACAAAAAAGGGGAGGGGCGAATACAGACAATATGGTTCAACCTCACAGTATTGGTCACTAACTCTAGACTCAGCTGCAATCATTCATGCACACCAAAATGCTACATATAAGGCTCTCGAGATTTAGAGCCTAATGAATTTAGTAGATGACTCCTAACTTGCCTTTGGCCTATCTAAAGAAATAATAATATTATCTTTCCGATGGGGGAAAATATTATTATTTTTAGATCAAGTGTAACATTATCACACCAAACCCTTTGTTTCCCATGTCCCAACTCGGCAAGAGCCAGCTTCATCATGCAGGGATTGAGTGGCTAAGACTAAATCAAGACGTAGAAGATTACATAATCACCAAGTGATAAATATTCAATACTCAAAACATTTCAAAACTACATAAATTTATCTTGCCTTGTAGAGATAAAAATTAAGAAACTAAAATTTAGATTTTGTTCAACAACCTGTCGAACAGAAAACAATCAGCAAACCGCATAGACAAATCAAGTTCACAATATTTAGAATTTCATAAAGAAAACTTATCTAGCCCAATCACCAAATTCGCCCAGCATAACAGGACATTTACAAAATTAAGAACCAAACATGCAAACTAATTTCACTAGCTTCACCATGGACATTCGTTTCGTTCCAATATATATTAACATACTAAACAGAGTTAATAATATCTCAAAGGCATGCAACACATCAAAAGCCTTCTGGAGCTACACACCAAATTCGAGTGTGCGGATGAGTCTCTGTGTGATATAGTGTATTTAGGGTTTCCAAAGAAGAATAGACTGCCGAGAGAATATTGTGGTGTGTTCCTCAGAACTTGATCATATCAATGCACTTGTCTAAAACCCTAATAATGTCCCTATGTTTCAATCTTCTATTTGCTTATTGTCCATGGTTCCGTTTTATATGCAGCGCCAAATGAAGAGAGACTTACCTGGAGAAGCAACAGAAGAGGACACCAAACAATATCGATAGACGGTGAAGAATTGATCGGCGACGGAAAACCAGCCACTTTTTGAGAGAGAGAGAGAGAGAGAGCAAACAATTTGTGTCAGAAGCTGTTTGGGAACCGGGGAAAGTTGATGAGGCCCGTAAATCGGGATTTAAAGATGACCTCCAAAAATCTGTACCGGGAATAAGTCATTTTTAATTATATATGGTGTTATCACTTAGCAACTTAGCAAATGATAATTCACCATTTTGATAATTAAGAGGACTGTAACCGTCTCATTCATTTATAATCATTAGTCACCTTAATATTGTCCATTTATGCAAAATATAAAAAATTGGCAACACATTTTTTTATATTTAGAAAACATGACTAGTTAAAGATTAAATTTAACTGACCTTCTATGTATTACAGAATTACTCTTTGGTTGAACTCATGGCTTGTCGTATTGATTAATATGTGATGTATCGATTAGTTCATAATTATTTTTCAAATGTCTAATATCATTATGTATCAGTTCGTAATTATTTTTTAAATGTCTAATATCATTACACACCTTCGTAAACGGATCGATTCGACTGATTTATATTGGTATTTATTCAAGTCGTTACATTGCAATTGTCAACTATCGTTGAACTTATGAATTTATGTTACCTGAACTTATGAATTTATGTTAGTGTATGTGCATGTATATGTACCATAAATTGGACTAGGAGCTTTGCTTTGAAATTGAGATGAGAAAGACAGTGAATAAAGACCTCGTTGTTTGTCGTTTTTTAATCAACTTGCCGAGAATGTAAAAACTTTTAAGTTTTTGAAACAAAATATAAAGTAGTTGCAAAATACTTTATTGAAATTTTTTTAATTAATTTAATAAAAAATAATTCATCTATCTACAAAATATAATTACAATTTTGTATAATTTTTTTAAAATTATCATATCAAAATGGTGTTTTGCTTGTTTTTTAAGACGTGCAATTGCTACATTACAAATTGCATTTGAAACTGAGTTAAGCTCCTCAAACGGTACCTTAGATATATGGGGGAAGGGCCAAAAAAGCATCCTATAAATATACTTTTCATAGTACTTTTATCTTTTATTTAAAAAGGTGCACAAAAAACACTCATATTCTTTTTAATTTGTACAAAAATATCCCTCAACTAATATAATACCTATTTTATCCTTTTATTTTTCCAAAAATACCCCTACCAAACCTTACTTCTTATTCTTTTCTTCTTCTTCTTCTTTGGCTCGGGTTGATTTGATTCTCTGGGAGGTCACGAATGCGGACTGATCCAAAGCAAAGAAAATACATTAAAATCATTAGAAAACCCGCCAACAATGAGGGTATCTAATTTGTACTTAGATTGGAGCATAAGCTAAGATACACAGTGATCTCTTGTATATATATCTAAAAGTACAAGACCAAACGTTTGGCGTAGGAAGTGCAGAAGAACTTTCTCTTGATGTTGCAGCATATGGGTAGATATAAAAACCTCAATTGTCTCTCTACATCTACTGCCTCCACTTTCCCTTCGCAGCATGGACATGCCCCAGCTGCTTCCTACCTGCCTATTTCTCTCTCCTCACTAAAACACATTCTCTCTCTCTAGCTGATTTTCTGAGCTGGGGTTATGGGTAACTTGTTATATGCTATGGTTTCTCCCAGAATTGTTATATACCATCCAGAATCAATCACCAATCAAACGCCTCCATCTGCAGCCGAGCTTCTTCTTCGCGGCCGATCCATCCGGCTGAGCTCACTGCCGCAGTACCTCATCACTGCCATCACGCCGTCGCCATTGCTGCCATCATGCCGCGAGCCGCCCCACTCAGTTCCTTGCTCTCTGCCATCGCTTCATCAACCCACCTTGCTTCATCAACTCACCTTGATTCTCGGCTCCTCTGGCCCCATCTGTGTATATATATCTATATATAACCGTCTCCACCGGCCGAGTTTTCCTTGCCCACCGGAACAGTCTCATAGCTCACCAGTTCTAATAGACAAACCCTTTTTAGTCTTTTTACAAAATATTATTATTATTATTATTATATATATATATATATATATTATATAAAACGTGTTGCTAAATGCATTTTAGTTCTATTTTTATAAATAAGACTTATTTGCACAAATATCATAATTTAGAGGTATTTTTTACACAAAAAAAATGCAATATACACTATAAATATACTATAAAAGTATATTTTGCACTTAAGCCTGGATATAATTATTTTGATAAATATTAATTTTAATAGTAAACATAATTGCAATATTTCATGAATTATGATGCTTACTATTTTTGTGATATTCATGAATATTGAGTTTATTTTCAAG
>JAOTQH010000060.1:2974626-2986340 GCA_025631255.1 Cornus kousa | reverse complement strand
TGAGCCATTTTCTTCTCCACAAAAAGTGTCGTTTTCAGGCTGACAGATCCAAGAATCCGATTTTCTCTTCCTTATGTCTGTGGGAGAAGATTTTTCTGATTCTTTTTCACATGCTCCTCCAGAAGAAACTGCAGTTTGCAACATCTCCTCATCATGCTCGGAATCTCCAACAGCATAGTCTTGGATTTGAGAAGGTGGCTTTGACATCAAATTAGTAACCAAATCTCTGTAAGCGTTTCCCCCACTGTGAACAACATCAACATCCAGACCTTCAACTTCAGAGCTCAAGCTTGAAGAAGCTTCCACAGATGGGGTATCTTTAAGAAAAGGATAGAAATCTACATCCTCTTCTTCATCCCCATCCTCGTCCTCTTCTTTGTCATCCCCGTGTTCCAAATGGCTTTCACCACATTTGGACAAGGTCGCATCAGCAGGGACAGCATTCTGATGATTGTGGTGGGTTGATAGCTCATTTGAACATGACGGCATCTTAAACAAAAAATTATATAACTGCAGCTAATGATTCAAAATCTTAGAAGCCCCTAAGAGTGGCAGAAGGAACTGGCATCCATTAGAAGGCAATCAAACAACTAATTGCTGACCTGAAGAATAGCAGAAATCAAACATCAAACTAAAATATATAAAAATCTCAATATGTAGGAAAGCAGGTGCTTATATTACTTATATAGCTTACCAAGATCAAGGTCATCTAAATCCCAACATTCTACAATTTATCAGACGTGTGTAGTATTGATATGAAAAACAATGACCATTGCAATATTAATTATCCACAATAACAATCAGCCAGTAGCAAATGATTATATACTACACTTAGATGATTTGTCTAAATAAAGTGCCATTCTCTCAGCACGACGGTCAGTGTCCACCGATATGTGGATTGGTTTAACTGAATCTGTGGATTAAATACTAAGTTTCACAAATTCTATCTACATACTGATTCCTTTAGTAAAACTTGGTTATTTGATGAATCTCAAGCTTTAAACTTGTAATCCAACACTTATTTGCTTAAAATTTTACATCTAATTGCTATTTAGAAAGAGTTTGGAGGTTTTGTTGTTGGAAGAAGAAGAATGTCATAAGAAAAGAGAATAACGATAGTTGATTAGGGCTTTAAGCAGTAATTGTGATCCTTGATGCAGTAATTGTTGATATTCGGTACAACCGCATGTGAATTCCCCATTTTTCTTCTCTCTTCATCCCCCTCTCTCTTATCATTGTGTATTGTTCTCTTTCTTTGCAACATTTGTCTGAGACGAGACCGGTGGGTAAATTCGTAGAACAAAACTTATGCGCCCTTCTAATTTTTTGCTTTGCATCTTTTATCTTATATTATCACTGTTCACTTTCATTTCATTCTCACATGAACCCTAACAATCTTAACATAAAGCCCTTATGGATTAATCTATTTCACACTGATATTGGCACTTTATCATTTCATTTGAGACCATGGGACTGCTACATTCTTGTTCTCAATGTGTACACTCTTGGCACTTTTATTAATATGACATAATCACCAGGTAATAAATATTCAATACTCTAATACATCTCAAAATTACATAACCTCTCCCACATAAATTTATCTTGCCATGTTGAGATAAAAATTAAGCAAATAAAATTTATATTTTGTTCAACAATCCATAGAACAGAAAACAATCAGCAAACCTCATAGACAAATAAATCATATTCACAATACTTAGAATTGAAATAAAAATAAATAAAATAAAAACTTATCTTGCCCAATCACCTCAGCATTAACAGGACATTTACAAGATTAAGAAGCGGACATACAATCTAATTTCACTCAAATTCGAGGCATGCAACACATCAAAATTCTTCTTGAACTACACATCAAATTCAAGTGTGCGGATGAGACTGTGTGTGTGATACACCTATGAAGAGTAATTAGGGTTTCCAAAGAAGAAGATTTTGCCGAGAGAATAATGTAGTATGTTCCTCATAACGTGAGCATATTAATGAACTTGCCAAAAACCCTAATAAAGTCCCAAGTTTCAATTTTCTTTCTGGTTATTTCCGTACCATATGCAGCCCAAATGGAGATGGAGAAGAGAGAGACTTACCTGGAAAAGCAGCAGCAGAAGGGGACACCAAAAAATGACGATCGACAGTGACGAATTGATCGGCGATGGACAAACTCAGCCACTTGACAGAGGACGAATAATTTGTTTTAGAAGCTGTTTGGCAACCGTCAAAATAGTTCCAGGCTCGGTCCGGCCGATTTATGTTATTCCGTCTAAAGATAACCAACCCTCCAAGCTCCAAAAGCATATGCATCAACCAACCCTTGCATTTGGAGTCCAGTGAACTAGATCAACTCAAATGTGAGTCTAGAAAGCTTAACAGGGTAGAGCCCAACATGTTACTGTTATGCATAACAGGCTACAGCCCAATTTGTGGCCCACACTGCACATTGCACCTACTTCTCTTCCAAATTTCGGTATTTGTCAGTGTTGGGGGTTGCAAACCGACCAAGTCAAGCTGAACTTAGCCTTCTCGGGCTCCGGCTTGTTAATTTATAACTCAACTTAGACATGGTTTGAGCTCGTAACACGCTCAAAAAATTAAACTCGAGTTTAGTCTTTCCATTATTTTAAAAAGTTTAAATTCGACTTGTTTGAAAAAAAACAAATTAAATTGAGGTTCAAAATTGATTTCAGCTCATTTAATAAATCATTATATTTTTGTTTAATAGAATTCTAACAAAAAATATAAAAAATATATATATAAATTAATTGTTATAGTTGATGGTTCACGGATATATACTATTCGCGAATATAAAATAGTTTATGCGATCTCACATTCACATGAGTTGGGTCTAATGCTACTCAAAATCGGCATGTACGAGCTCTTGCTCACTAGTTGAGATTAATATTGTATTGGATGACTATTTTATTAATGATTCTGGCTCATCTACTTTAAGTACCGAGTAAAAATGAGCCCTCCATGAGAGTCGGTGCCCTACACATAGATAGAGAAACTTTTTGCTAGTGTAGTGAAATTTAATGTTAAATAAGGAGTGCAAAATGTAGTGAAATTTAATGTTAAATAAGGAGTGCAAAATATATCCCGAAGATAATGTAGTATATATATATTTTTTATTGGTAAAAAATCAAACATTCAATTTGTTTCTTTAAAGATTCGAATCATCACTGTATACTTTGAAAGATAGAATTGATACCACCAAAACACAAGGTGCTGATAAAAATAATGTATTATATGACGAGGATTATGCCTTTGAGGACTAGGCTCCGAATTTCAAACATACTCATTGTCTATAATTCCTCATAAGTCATATCTAGCTATTCTTGGATTTGACCTGAGATAGCTAATAGTTAGCTTTTACAAGTAGGCCGCATAATTACTACGTTTGTTTTTGTTTAGAAGGTGACGATGCCACAGCCTTGTCTGTTACTATAAATTGGATTGTAACCCCTCAGTTGAATCTAAAATGCTTCATGTAAATCATATTTGGTTTGTTACCGTGTATGTTCTAGGAAGTTCAGGATTATTACACAAGTTCACCATAGAGAGAGAAAAGTGACTTTGGATTAAAAAAGTGGGCTCTTTTGAATTCAAATGGCACATTGGCCATTTTAAAAATGTTTCTCACCAATCAAATTGAAAGTTTTTCTTTATCAAAAGAATTACAAAATGTAGCCCTTGTATTTATGTTGCAAAAATATGGTGACATCCACATGGAATCTTGGTGAAAATAACCAAAGGCATTTAGTTTAATGGTATAATCTCCTCATCTTTAAAGAAGAGGGGAGGGGTTCGAATCCAGATGTGAGCAAAAATGTGTGTATGTGTTTGCTTTACCATAAAATAAAATAAAATAAAAAAACCTTGGTGAAAATATTTTCCAGATATAGGAGAGAAGTGTGATGCAAAAGTTATACTCACCCCAAAGCAATACAATATTAACGAAGTCCAAGCCCAATATACCTGTGGCAAGTTTTGTCCATATGTCATACTACACTACTCTTTTTTAAGTTTAATATGCGATTCGTATCGATCAATTTAACTGATCCATATCGGGGTTAATTTATACTGAAAGATGTATAACGATATATGAGCATTGATAAAAATGTTTTGAAATACGCATAAGTTTAAATCTGCGTAACTTGTGCATATCATGGTTTATCATATGTCATAAGCGACATATTTACGCGACTTTTTTTCAAGTTTAATATGCGAATAATGCATACTCGCATATATCATATATATATATATATAAAATCAGTGCTTTTAGAAAAACTCCATCCCTTTTCATTAAAAGATGAGGAGGTTACTTTCATAATGCATTCAAAGTGTATTTTTAAATCAGTTAAAATATGTAATTTGTATTATTTTCTCTAAAATTTGTGTGAAATATTCAATAGACAAGACCGGAAAATATTGATATTTTTTGAAAAATATTCAAGTCAACATGAAAGAACGCTTAAAAGAGTTCCGACAGATTCAACTCACCAATTTAGTCAATAAAATAAAAAATAATAATAATACAGAGACTAGGCTCCAATTGTCCAAAGCCACAGCTCCCACGTACAAGAACATGAAACTTCTGAGTCCAGAAAAGGGCTAGAGCCCAATCTTTTACTGTAAAGCAAATTTACTAAAGCATAACAGGCTAAAGCCCAATTTGCGGTCCAATCCACGCGATTGCCACTCCATTTTGCAACCTAGTTCTTTTCCACTTCAAAAAGCTAGAGAGATATGCTAGAAACAGAGAGAGAAACAATGGAGTTTGAGAAGAGGAAGGAAGCAACACTTGCATTCATGAATTCACCAGAGCCTGATAAATCTCCAAAAGGCACAGTGGACAAACCCATCTTAACTCTACTCAAAACCCTCAACTCACATCCCTCTTACTTCACTACCAGTTCATGCTCTGGCCGAATCTCCATCCTCTCCCAACCAACCACCACCGCCGCCGCCGCCACTACCACCACCAAGAAAAAGGCCAAAGGCGGCACGTGGCTTTACATAACCCACGACCCAGCTGATCCTGAATCAGTCCTCAACCTGCTATTCCCCACCAACCCAACTCAGCCTCCCCTAACACACCTCTCCGATCTCGTCTTCCGATTCGAACCCCTAATAATCGCCGTCGAATGCAAAGACGTCTCCTCAGCTCAGTTCTTAGTATCTCTAGCTATCTCTTCTGGGTTCAGGGAATCGGGTATTACGAGTGTCAACAAAAGAGTGATCATAGCAATTCGTTGTTCCATACGATTGGAAGTGCCATTGGGTGATAACGAGCGGCTCATGGTGTCTCCGGAGTATATACGGTACCTTGTTGGGATTGCGAACGAGAAGATGGAGGCGAATAGACGAAGAACGGATAGTTTTCTTAATGCACTGATAAGCCATGGTTTTAGTGGAATTGAAGTCTCGGAGAGTGGTAATGGGGCTTCGGTCAATGCAAAAGGTGATATTAATGGTAGTTCAATGCACATTGAGATTAAGAATTCAGAGTGTCAGCTGAATTCTTATAGTAGCGGGAACAAGGGAGATGCAAAATCCGTAGCAATAGATGCAGACGCTCAATTTGGTATACTTAATATTTAACTGTTCTTGTAATTGATTTGATAATGAATGTAATATAGCGAGTATGGTTTAAACTTGTGACCCGTTGGTGGTCAATCTTATCTTACTTTAGCTATGACGGAAGGAGTATGATATGTATGACCGTTTTGGTTAAGGTTTTCTAACTAACAATTTTTTGAGTAATTGGCATCTTTGATTATACATTTGAGCAACTGCGGGTCTTCTATTTTTACCCATTTTTCTTGAATCTCACATAAGTTTGCTATATATTAGAACATCTATCATTCGAGAATGCTCAGTCGGGATGTTATCATTGAAGTTGATTATAAGGTCTTGTATGGAAAACAGGATTATAATTGGCATATCATTCATACTATCTCTTGACGGCTAGTGGGAGTTTTGCACAGCAGGCATCCATATGCAGTAATGAGCGTTATACTTTACTTTTTACACTCTTTCTCAGAAGAATGTTGCCATTTTTGATTCTCAGTTTTGGCGATTCAATGTGGTACGGTCTTGTTTGGTTCCCCCTCCCTCAGCACCGGTTTAACATGACTTGTTGACACTTGACAGCCATGATGTTTATTGTATATCTGTTTTACTTAACAAGTTGCACATAGAAAATTATAATGCCTAATAATTCCATTTGCAAAGTGATTTTAGGGATGCCATGCGTGTGTTTGTGTGTACAAGTGACATTGTTTTGCTTTAAGTATATACTTATACGCATGCAAACATGTATGTTGAAGAAATATATTCTAAATTAACTATATTAATAGGTATACACATACTTAAATTATTTACTCCTATTTTTAATGTAGATGTTTTTTTAAATGTTGAATCTGATGAATGTAAAAAATAAACAAATTATTAATTATTAATTAAGAGCCAAAGCCAATCAAACTGACACAATAGGAGGAATACTTTTGAATTTTAGAAATTTATGCTTAGGTGGAAGCTTCACTGATCTGATGTAGTTTCATGGATAGTTTGGTAGTACTATTGCATACTAATATATGTTTGATTGCAGGACACTTTCCTTTTAAATGTGACAGCAAATTTGAATCTTTGAATCACTGGCAGGATCATTAGGAGTTCCAGGTACCACTCTATCTATTATTCCAATGGTGATTGTTGGCGAACCCGTTGAGAAGCTTCTCCTTTGGGGTCACTCTGCTTGTCCTTTGGGTAACCCAAATCACAAAAGAATTCTCATTTTTGGTGGTTTTGGAGGTATGGGAAGACATGCAAGGAGAAATGATTCTATACTGCTTGATCCATTGGATGGTAAGTTAGAAGCAATCAGTGTTCAGGGCACTCCATCTCCACGCTTGGGTCACACGTCTTCTGTAATAGGAGATTTTATGTTTGTTATTGGGGGCAGGGCTGATCCAATGAATATTCTGAATGAGGTCTGGGTTCTTAATACAGTGAAGAATGAATGGAGTTTGCTAGAATGTACTGGCAGTGTGTTTCCTCCTAGGTAATGCCTTTATTTTATTGATGCTTCAATTGTTTTTTTGCCTGTTTTAAATTTTGGTTATTCTTGATCCTATGGAAATTAAATATAACCTCAACACTGTTTATAAGATCTAATTTTCTGTTGTGTTTCTGTCTTTTCTTCTGAAAAACCAGTCTAGAGTCAAATATTTGGAAAAAGAGAAGTTTCTGTTAACTAACTTCTTGTTTTAGATTTGAAGCAATTTAATTTATTTTAAAATCTTTCAGAACAGATTTCTCATCTTTCTGTGTCCATTTGTATTTCCTGTATACATCTAACATAATATTGATTTTATACAGGCATCGGCATGCGGCAGCAGTTGTAGGCTCGAAAATATATGTATTTGGTGGAATTCTCAATGATGTGATTTCTTCGTCATTATGTGTCCTTGATATAAACAATTTGCAGTGGACTGAGATATGCATCCAGGGGAAATGGCCATGCCCTCGTCATTCTCATTCATTGGTGGCATTTGGGTCTAGGTTATTTATGTTTGGAGGATACGATGGCGAGAAAACACTGGGAGACCTTTACAGTTTTGATGTTCAAACATGTCTATGGAAAAAGGAAAAGATGGCAGGGAGGACTCCATATGCAAGGTTCTCACACTCAATGTTTGTTTATAAGAATTATCTTGGAATTGTAGGGGGATGTCCTGTCAGACAACATTATCAAGAGTTGTCATTACTTGATCTGCATTCCCATTTGTGGAAGCATGTGATACTGAATTCTGTTGGCAAGGATCTTTTTGTTCGTTGCACAGCAAGTGTTGTTGGCGATGATCTAGTAATGATAGGCGGTGGGGCAGCTTGTTATGCTTTTGGAACAAAGTTTAGTGAACCAATGAAAATCAACTTGCTTCCAGTGACACCCTTAGATGATCATTTTGTGCCTGCTGAATCTGGAGAAAAGCATGTTGTTTACCAAGATGAAGGGGTCGTAGTAGAGAGAAAGAATGGTGATTTTCAATTTTCACAGAATAAAACTGAACAAATATCAAAGAATGGCCCTGATTTGGATTCTGAGGTTGAAGAATCTTGCAAATATGTTGGACGTCAGATGGTTGATTCGCATTGGGTTCTACAACTTGAAAGGCAATATGCGAAATTGGGGAAGGACATATTGAAAAATTTTGGATGGTTAGATGTTGCGAGAAAGGTTTATCCCCAGGAAGACGGGATACATATTTGTTTCCCTGTCACAGAAGAATTTTGTGCTGTATACTGCAATAAGCATCATCATTCAGTAAATGAGTTCAAAAGAATGGATGGCCTTCAACCATGGAAATCATCAGAGAGAGAGGGGTTTTTATTAAATGATATCTCCTGTTCAAAAGCTTTGAATGTTCTAATAGCATGTGGTGCCACTAAACTTCCAGACGAGGTTGTTAAAGTAAAAAAGTTTCCAAACTCTCCTCTAAAAATAATGACCGAAGCTGTAGCCTCTTTAGTAAAGCATCGAAACCTACCCGCACAACTCTTAGAGCAGCTACCCACAAGGTTCATGTTTCATTGCTTTGTCTTTCTCTGATGCATGTTTGCCGGTTCAACACGAGCTGCATTTTATATTACATTACAAAACTGTTACTTATGTATTTATTCATTATTAATTTTCTTTTTTCTTTATTTTGGCGAGACCTTGATATAAATGTTTCTGGTGCCTGTGTTGTTCTATCATTAAAGCTTTGTCGAACACCATGACACATTTCATTTTAAAAACAGTTTTTTTCTAACTCAGATGGGAGCGACTAGGGGATATTAATGTGATTCCAGTGACGTCGTTCAGGGATCCAATTTGGGACTCAATTGGGGAGGAGCTTTGGCCAACCGTTGCAAAATCTCTTGGTACTCGTCGGCTTGCTCGACAAGTAAGCTGTATTCAGAAAACTGTATCCATGCTCTTGCATCTGCTCGTTGATCAATATATTTTAAAGCGTATTTCTTTATGCAACTTTTTTGTATATTTTCTGTATGTTTTTCAGCCGCTGTTGGTACATGTGGTAGCAATTGGATTTTGTAATGTGGGTGGGAATGTTGGTAGATACTAAAATGGGTTAACGATACTAATTATGAGTTGAATGCAATTGTGACAATAGTGCAAATCAGACTATCTCTACTGTAATTACTAATTAGCTATGCACTTGTTCATTTCTGGACCATATCATCCACTCAAAAAATCCATCTAGATCCTTTTTTGACGAGGACTGTTATTTCACACCATCTCAAAGGCTTTTCATCTATATGACTGGCTAATTCTTTGATTTCTCCTGATTGTGAAGTTGATTTGGATGTGAAATTTCTACTCACGTACTAAAAATCTAATGTTGGATGAGGAGCACAAAACATATCCGGAAGATAATGTAGTATATTGTGGAGAAATGGACCTCTGAGAAGTATCCGTTCCTAATTTCAAACATACTTCATAATGCAGTATACACAGACTGTATGCTTTTGTTCTTGGAGACTTGGATTTGACCCGGTAGAGATAGCTAACCATTAGTTTTGAACAGTAGGCAACTTGAACTATGTAATGATATTTATCTTAGTCACTATGTTTGTTTTTGTTTTGAAGCCAATGATGCCACAGCCATGTATGTTACTATAGATATTACTAAGTAGCCACCCATACTCATTGACTTAAATTGGATGATACCCCACTAATAAATTTATATTTGAAAATAGTTGAAATTTCAATCTAGAAATCAAATACGTTGTTCTTTCAGAGCAAGTTAAAGTCTCCCTCAATTTTGACATGCCATAATGTCTTATTTTGTGTTTTGATTTAGAGATTAATTGGCTTTTTGTTAATAAAATAGCCTGATACTTTTTAGGGTCGAGTTGCATCTACTGGAACAAGGGACAGTAATTTGGAGATTCTTGTGGGAGACAATGGTTGGGTTGATCACCGTGAAAATGGAATTCTTTATTCATTTGATGCTACCAAGTGCATGTTCTCTTGGGGAAATTATTCTGAGAAGCTTCGCATGGCCTGTCTAGATTGTAGGGATCAAGTTGTTGTAGATTTGTTTGCTGGCATTGGATATTTTGTGTTACCGTTCCTCGTCAGGTATACTGTGATTATCATTCTAGTACATTGTTTCGGTATGAAATTTTATCTTACAAATCCTTTTACACATGCTTTGATTATCATATCGGTATTATTGTTTTTTACTAATCCCTCTTATACCTCCGATATTTGCTTTGCTAAATCCTTTTTGAAGGATTATTTAGATTTTAGTTTTATACAGTTCTTGAAGTGGACATATTCTACTATCTGAAATCCAAGGTCTCATCTGGTAAATCAATAGGATTGTCTAACAACAATATGGGAACCTCTTTTTGATATGTATTTCGCACTTAGAAAAGTGGAAGTAGAAGAAGAGAAAAATAGATGTGAATGGGTGTTAGAGATTGGATCTAAACCTATAATTTGATGGGATCCAGAGAAAAATTTGGTTAATATGTTAATCTCTAGTCTTATCATACTTATTGTTTTTCCTTTACAAGCTTCCCTGGCAAAGTGTTAGTCTTATCATGACTGAAGTGTTTTGTTGTGCATATAGTAAATACTTTATTCATTCAATGAGTGGACATTTAGTTGGAATAACTGTTACCAATGCCATTACATGATTAATTTTACACCTATAGCATTCCTAATTTCTGACCTTCTTTTTTTTTTTAATAATAATAATAATTATTATTTTATTTATTTATTTATTATTATTTTTTCTCTCTTGGTGTTGTATAATGTTGATAATATTGGTTGATCAGAGCAAATGCGAAACTGGTGTATGCATGTGAGTGGAATCCCCATGCTATTGACGCACTTCAGCGTAACCTTCATGCTAATTCTGTGGCTGATCGTTGTGTGGTACTTGAAGGAGATAACCGGATCACAGCTCCTCAAGTATGACCCTTGGCTTTATTTATTTAGTATCTAGTTCGTTTGCATCTGTAACTGGATTGTCCAATAAACTTGGGCTGTCAAGCTTGATCCAAGTCATTGCAACTTGATCCTTCATATAGTTCCAATTAGGCTTTTTTATTTTATATTTTTGGGATCTTGTAACAGTTTATCAGAGGAAGCCTAAAACTGTAGTGACAGTATATTCAGAGAGCAGTTTACACATGCATAATGTGCATGTGAAGCGTCAGGAATCCTTGTAACTGATTTGCCGTGTTTGGTATTAGATGACCAGGTTGGGGTTCTTTATACATGGACAAACGTATCAAAAAGCTACAAGTAAAAAATCTAATGCTACTTCCAAGATGTCTGGCCATTGAGATTATACATCCTATTTCAAGACAGTGCTACTGAAATGACCTGGACTTGGGTCATTTCATGCCTTGGATGACAGTCTAACTAATTCATGTAGCATCTTTTGATGATGATTTTCCCCTTGATTAAAACATGGCTGTAGAGGTTGCTAGGAGTAAGAAGCTTGGGGCCTTGATGATTTTATAAGGATGCCAGCTTGGATAACATTATGAATTGTGATGATAATACATGTTCTGTTCACAAGAGGATGTGTTGGGCTCTATTAATTTCACTTTGTTTTTTTTTTTTTTTTTTTTATTTTCTTTTTTTTTTTATTTCTTGAAAAACAGGGTGTTGCTGATCAAGT
>JAOTQH010000060.1:2952456-2964083 GCA_025631255.1 Cornus kousa | reverse complement strand
AATACAGGGGTGGATATATCATATACCTTCTGGCTTGCCTTTTCCAGGAAAAGGACACAAGTCTTTTTCGCTGGGCTCACAACTGGTTTTAGCCACTGCTTCAGTCCTTCCACCCATCAATGTACAAGGACTTTTTGATAGTTACATGGCCCCACTCTCAGTATCAAATAAATATAAAACCAAACTTCATTATTCACTCATGCAAGTGGAGACTTTTTTTTTTCCTTTTTTTTTTTTTTTGATAAATAAATTATTGGTCGACCCAGCACCAAAGTCACATGAGTGAAGACGATAAAATTTAAATCACACATAGTGGGAGTCAGAGTAAAAGCACACGGAGCATGAGAGTGGACGAGCTGGTGGAGTGTCAGAGTGATAATCGATGAGAAAAATTGTGTGACTTAAGCTAGCGCCTAGCCCTAGCTTCTACGAAGCTAATCAAATTATGATGTATTGAATCTCGACTCTGGTCCAGTGTGTCATTGGGCCTTGAAAACAGGATTACACAAGTTTTGGTGTAAATAGATCCAGTCCAATGAAATTCTTTTCTTTTCTGTTCTTTTGTGTGTGTGTGTGTTTAATCAGCTCATGATGTGTTACTTTAGGAAGTGGAAATCTAATTTTGTGTGCCTACAAAGTGGGCCGGACTTGGAGCAGTGATGGTATATTCTGAAGGGCTGTGACTACAAAGTGGGCCGGCCCAATTTTTGGTTCTCAGTCTCATTCTCAAGAGCATTGTGTAGCTGCTAGAGAGTCTAATTAATGCATGCTATTGCTATTTCAATGTGCGATACTTCTGCTACTGTGGAGTCTGATTAGAATAAAACTTGATTCTTAACTTCTAAATTCTTAATCTCGATGATTTTACTTATTTAGTCACTGGGTGTCCTTGGTACACCTGCATTTTTCTTTTTACCAAGTAAAAATAGTGTAAGCTCTTTTACCTCAAGTAAAGGTTATATTAGGTATGCAATAAATTTACACTTGATGGATGTTGAAATAGGGTTGTGGAAGAGTTTTAGTAAAATGACTTGATGGTAGTTAGGGTTGAATATCAATAGAGAAGTTGAATTTTGTAAAGCAGGCCAGTTATTTGGTCAATGTACAGGTTATTTCTAAAATAAAAAATAATAATAAATGAAGAGATAATTTAAAAGTGATGAGATATTTAAATATAATTGTTTTTAATAAACTAAATTTATGATGTAGAAGTTATATTTCTTTAATAAACTAAATTTATGATGTAGAAGTTATATTTTTTCAAATTGTGTCTATGGCCTAGTGGTAGATTCTCTTGGTTTATTATGTGACCTTGGGTGATCAACATGAATTATTGATCAAAAAGAAATAAATTACTGGCCGGGCCGGGCCAGCACTCTGAATATAATCCACTTAACAATGTATTGGATCTCCATCCTAACCCATCTTAGAACCGGGCCAAACTTTTTCAGCCCAAGTCTGGCCTTAAAACATATCAGCCTAGTCCAATTATGAAACTCCTTTCTTTTCTCTGCTTTCCTTTTGTTTGTGTATGTGTGTTATGAGCCCATGATGTATAACTTTTAAAAATGGTCCGGATTGGGAACAGTGATGGATCTAGAGGCCTTGATGGTTAGCTCTTTTTTTGGTTCTCTCTCAATTGGGCTTGTAGATCCACCAATACTGGTTTGAATGGACTGCATGTTGAGAGTTTCAATTTTTCAAAATCCAATAAATTTCTTAAACCTATCCATTACCGTTAGACTTTGGGTTTGGATCTAAGCGTCCATAAGCGAGTACGACCCAGTTAGGAAAGTCTTAGATTATATAAATGTAAGAGCAGTTTTTCATGTCTGAAATTGGCTTGGGACAAAAGAAGGAAACAATATAAATATATCATATATATTCCATCGCAAGATTGATCGCATGTGAAGCATCCGCTAGTTTCTGATTCGGACAACTTGAATACAGTCCCCCACTAATTTTTATTTTTATATTTGATTTCATACTGTTTCAAAAAACTAATAAATATAACCTTTGAAGTTCTTTTTCAAATTCATAAAATTTGACACTTATCCACCTGTTTTGCATTTTTTATTTTTAAAATTTATAATGCCACCATATATTAGACGAAGAAAATGCGATTATGCCATGTGTAATTTAGTTTTGATTCTTGAACCAGGGAGAGAGTGAGGAGAGAGGACTTTTTTTTTTTTTTTACTTGTAGTCTTTTTTTAGTCTAACAGTTGTTCAAATTTTAATACTCTCTTTGTTTTTTAAAAAATATTATGTTTAGAGAACTGTAATTCTCGATTTTTTAAACAGAAAATTTAATTTATGATAGAGATGGTATTAAAGTCCGCAATTTTTTTTAAAAAAACTGTGCCAAAATTATGCTGTTTTGATACTTTATGCAATTTTGAAAATCAAAATTAAATGGGTATAATGAGCTCTCACTAGAGTTGGGACAAAATATGTACGGATATATATTTATTTGGCATTGATTATTAGCATTAAGAATGGTTTGGATAATTGAGAAACAGGGTTGACTTTCCTAATCACAAGATTCACAACCATTGATGGTATCTATGTGAGTGTCTCCGTTGAGTTCAAGTAGATATTATTGACAAGATGCATATATTAGTCTTTACTTAACTTATGAAACTTTATAAAATATAGTAACTTTTTTTGATATTACCAATCTCATGGGAAGTCCATTAAAATTATTAAATTATTCTATTTATTTGTAATTAATTGCAAACCTACATCAGCACAGATTTGGTTGAACATCAAGTGGCGCGTGACAATCTGTCATGACACACGATAACCACACAACGGCATAGGCTGTAAAATCCCCACCTTCTCACGTGCCACGCGTGTGAGTAATCACTGGAAGTATAAATATATATATATATATATAGCATTAACATATCAAATTTATATGGCATGGTTTGGAAAGGCAATTGATGGAATTTAATGTGTTAGTGTGTTGTATCTGAGTTTCAACCTCTCAGTGGGTCCTCTCTAATGCAGACAGCTATTGCTGATTACTGCTTTTGTCCCCACTCTCCCACACACTTAGCAGCTCATTCATGGCGCCTCAACTCTCTCTCTCACCTCTCTCTTTCTCTCTCTACATCTATTGTGTTCTTTCTTTGATGGTCAAGTCTATTGCTTTGTAACCACTTTATCCTTTTTATGTGTTGTTGTTTCACCGTTTTGATCAATTTCTTTGGAAAATAAGTCTTTCTATTGCAGCAGAGCAGGCATGATACAGGGGGTGCTTCACCATCCCAATCTCAATCTTCTCATTGTGCTTCTGTTGTTTCTTTGTGAGTATTCATGCCTAATTTGTTCATTCCTTCCTGGGTTTTCTTCTTTTTTGCACGATCTGTGGTATATATCAACTGGGTTATCATGAAATTGCTTTATTTGAGAATTTTTGTGCTATAGAAGGGGTTTGGGAAATGGGTTTTGTAGACTTTGGCAATTTGCGTTGTTGTGCTTAGGCTTTGGTTTGAGTTGGATTAGCCTTGATTTTCAATTTCTAATTTGTTGACATTCCTTCATTGGAAGTCTAACATTACTTTCTTTTGTTTTGCAAAATTGGCACTTATTATTATTATTTTTTTGGGTGGTAAATTTCAGTATGTTAATGCATTATGTGCTTGCTTGTTTAAGCTATCTTTATCTTGCTTTTCTATGTCCAGGTTGATAGGACACTGTAATGTGATTGTGCCAATTTTAGGGTTTCAAATTCGGAACTAGGATACAATATGTTTCATTTTACCTTTTCCCATGTTTTCTACTATTTCAAAATTTAAGAGAGTGTATTTATGTTCATAATGTGTCAAGTACATCAGGGCAAGGTTCGATTAATCTCTTCCCTTGCTAGTAGAGTTGTGGTTGCACATTACATTTCATTGCTGTGAGAATGATTTGTATTAATAACAATCTGAAGTTCTAGTATACAAATTGTGCAAATAATATGGTCTGGTTATAATGAAAAAGAATTGTTGAAATAGTGCTAAGAGTGAATTAGAAAAAAATTGTACCAAGTGAAGTGTGATCTTGGTTTAATACTTATCTGTAGCTAATTCGACTTGACAACCTGTCCTTAGCCCCATCTAGTTGGGGTGGCCAGCAATACTTGTTTTTTCATGCTGCTTTGTATTGTGCAATTATCTTTTGTTCATCCTTGTGTGATTAGCATTTTTTCACTTAATTGCCTCAGCCGTCGTCCTATGAGGAGAACCATAATACGTATCATGGTAAAGGCATCATTTAAACCTCTATTCTATTGGAGGACCATAAGCTGGCCTCATGGTTGACAGACTTTGATCATTTTCCTTTCCCTTTTTCTTCAGTTTATTTTCTTTTTTCTTTCTTTCTTTCTTCTTCTTCTTCTTCTTTTTTATTTTTATTTTTATTATTATTATTATTTTTATTTTTTTCATCTGGCATTTAAGTTGCAAATTTGGCGCCTCTGGTCTGATCTGTGTCAAAATCATTGAATCCACAAACCACATTTACTTTCAAAAAATGACATTCATTGTAGATGGTCTGGGTTGACGTTATGTGGAAAACTCACATTTTAGGGTTTCATTTTTTAAAAAAATTGCATAAATAGTCCTTTATGTTATCCCCTTTTTGGATTGGTGCAGAACATGCTCAACTCTGACGACCGTAGAAAAGAAAGCACTGTTTTAAACTCTGAATGCAAGCTGTATGGTCCAGATAATGGGATAGATGTTCCACTGCCTTAAATAGTTTTGGTTTTCAATATTATAATAGTGTTCAAGGAACTCCTCCCTCTCTGTGTGATGTATACAACATATGTCTTTCTATGTGCATTTTCTCTTATGAGCTTTATATGTTTCATAATATCTTTATGTAATCCATAAAAAGATAAGAGTTACATGATTCTTTTTTTTTTCTTTTCTTTTCTTTTTTTTCTTTTATCATTTTTTTCCCAATAAGAATATCAATAATCTATGCAGGCTTATCTCTCACTGACCCATGCTCCTTGCAGGCATCCATGAAACATGTTATAACCCATTGAAATATGTGAAAAGCACTGTAATAATGGACAAAAGGGCAGATGCCCTTTTGCCTGAGTACTCCCCAAGTGCGGCACCTCAGCCCCTTCTTCCTCTTCTTGCACCCTCACCATTGACACCATTCACGAATAGCACTATCCCAAAGTTATCAGGTTTGTTCGACACACTCCTATATTGTTAGATTCCTAAAGCAGTTTGGGTTGAAAAGCAAAATCATATCTTGCATTCTTTTTTTTTTTAATTACCTTGCAGGACTCTGTACGTTAGACTTTGCTTCTGTTGGAAGTATGATGAGCATGACAGCAACTGATTGTATGGCTGTATTTGCAACATATCTTGCTAATGTAATCTGTTGTCCACAGTTGGAAGCCACTCTAGTCATACTCGTTGGTCAATCCAGCAAAGATACCAATATGCTTGCTTTAAATGGGACCCATGCGAATCACTGTCTCTCTGATTTTGAGCAAGTTCTGGTGGCTCAGGGTGCCAGTGATAATCTGCAGCAGATATGCTCAGTACGTCCATCAAACCTAACTGAAGCTTCCTGCCCAGTAAACGATGTTAATGAATTTGAGAGCACAGCAGATTCTTCTAAGCTTCTTGCTGCCTGTGGAAAGATTGATCTTGTGAATGAATGTTGTGAACAAACTTGTCAGAATGCTATATCAGAAGCTGCTAGAAATCTTGCATTAAAGGCTTATGATCTTCTGACTGTGGATGGATCTCATGCATTGTCTGACCACTCAACTAGGGTTCACGATTGTAAAAATATTGTACTCAGGTGGCTGGCAAGCAAACTTGATCCTTCTCGTGCAAAGGAAGTTCTTAGAGGACTATCTAATTGCAAGCTTAATAAAGGTGAGCTGGGAGTTGGATACAACTCCCATTCTTTATTGTAACTTGAACAAAATTGATTATTTGGGGATTATTGAAGTTCTGTAGTGATGAGCCCTTTGCAATTGCCACATATAGGGGTGTTCAATCATTATTAAAAGGATTTAGTAGGGGAAATTCTCGACATAAATTAATTATAAAACAAAAAGCAACCAAATTTATATGTGCAGTTTTCCGTTTTTCTTGTCTTTATTTATTTATTTTGTGGTGTGATAATAGAGGGGCAAGGATTCACTTGATAGTATTAATCCTCATCAATTATTCCATAGCATCCAATTATATGGGAGGATATATTGCGGGCGGATGATCAGAAGAGGACATAGTTACGTGGATAAGAGTGCTTAGTATTGCTATTATGATTGTTTGACTCTGCATTTCTGTGCTGGGGATATGTAAACATGAAACATTCTGTTTTTCATTTATATATATATGCATTAGCTCCAGATAATTGGCAATGACATTGGTGAGTCTAGACATCTTCTACTACTCTGTGAGTCTCCCAAGAAGGAAGTAATTTTTCCGCATTTTCTTGGTGTGCTAGATTGTTTCAGCTCTATTATTATTATTATTATTTTTTTTATTTTTATTTTTTTCTCTGATACACTTGATTTTACCCAAAAATGTCAATCCCACTGGTCCTTGTTCATCTTCTGTTTTTGTTTCTAACTTTTTGATCTCTTTTCATTTGTGCTTCAGTTTGCCCTCTGGTCTTCCCCAACATGAGCCACGTCATTAAGGCCTGTGCAAATGGGATAAGTAACGAGACAGCATGCTGTAATTCGATGGATAGCTATGTGTCTCGCTTGCAGAACCAGAGCTTCATAACCAACTTGCAAGCTTTTAATTGTGCTGCATCGCTTGGAATGAAACTACAAAAACAAAATATTACCACAAACGTTTATAACCTTTGTCATATTAGCCTCAAGGATTTTTCTCCCCAAGGTTTGTTTGATTTACAATGGCACTTTGATGAGCCAAGAAAAAGCCTTTTAATATAGCATAAATTCAAACTCATACTAATATGCTATTCCTTTGTCATTTGCAATGTTGATGTAATGTGGGGATCTACAATTTGAATGCACCAGTTGGAGTTCACGGTAATTTTTGTTCCTCTATGTCCCTTATTGAATTTCTGAACTATGTTAGAACCCCATAAATTATTGTAAAGCTAGAGATTTCGTATTCCAAACAAAGAGCATAAATTATCTTTAATATGCATAGTTTTGCTCATTGGTCTTTTTTTTTTCCCTCTCTAGTATGTTCTCTTAATGTACTGTCTAGTGTGAGAGAAGTGAAAAGAAATGTTGTAAGATCTCCCAGAAGTCAATCTAAAGTAGAGAGGAGAAAATAAGTGGAGTGTGTCAGAGGAGGAAACAAGTTGAACTGGCCTGAGTGAAACTCTCACGTCAAAGTTGAAAATGTTTCAGGTGATGTAGAGTTATAACATTTTGGCACGAGTTACAAGCACTTCATTAAAATGCTTGCTAAAATATAGGATGGAAAATTTACGGTTTTTATGCGGATGGGTAAAAAGTGTTGGGCACAAATATATGATATCAACTTTTGTGTAGCCAAAAGTGCATTCACACTGAATATAACCACTAATGCTAAAATATTACCCAGTGTATGTCTCATTTATGTAGGTTGTTTGGAGACTACATCTTTTTCATATAGTCTTGACCAATAAATACACAAAACAGTATTTTAGGAGACCTGGTGCAAGAGGGTAGATTTGATTGTTTGGTTCCTCTTTCTTGTTTTAAATCACATACAATAGATACATCAATCATTTGTTCTTTGGGATCCAACATTAATCCTTTCCTATCTCCTAATGGATGTACCTGAGATGCATATCCTCTAGCTCGCAAATAAGGTCGAACCACTCACATCCCCTTTGGGAGGAGAGCTGTTACCACCTGGGCCAATGGTCCAGTGGTTATGTTTAGCCATTGTGTTGTCATAGTTGCACAATAATCGGAAATTTGATTATTTGTTCAAAAGGTTGAAAGAATAGAGTAGGAACCTTTTTGAATTTGATATGTAATGAAGTTACCTCCCTTCTCTCTTTGTATAATGTATAAAACGTTGTATTACATTTGCCCTATGACTCAACTCGATTTTTTTTTTTTTTTCAATTAGGTTTCAAGTTACACTCAATTCTGGTTAAGTGGATTTTGCTTACAAACTAGATCTGTGTTATTTAGCTGTTAGAAAATATTCCTCAAAATATCTTGTGAATAACTTGCATTATTTGATTGTATTTAAATTTCCTCTGTTTTTGTGTTTATGCACTAGAGTCTGGATGCCTTTTGCCTAGCTTGCCATCAGATGCGACATTTGACAGATCTCAAGGGATTGGCTTTCTTTGTGATTTGAATGATAACATTCCCGCTCCTTGGCCCTCTCCTTCTCAATTACGAGCTTCATCATGCAATAAAAGTATGTGGACCTGTTACTTCTATTCTTTAGATGGGATCATCCTAATTTTTTTCCATTCTCAATTGATAGTTTGTTTCTGCTAGTTTTTTGTGATATAGTTACCAATTTTTATCTGATTTACTTTTTTTTTGATAAAGTAATCTGATTTACTATTTGGAATTGCAGCTGTCGAAATTCCAGCACTTCCTGCAGCAGCATCTGGGCAAAGTGGTAAGCATGCTAATCAGTTAATCCAGAGTTATAGTTTTATTTGTATGTTTCTATTTGTTGCTTCAATGTTTTAAAGAAAGACTTAGGGCGTTGATTTCAATCGATTATCTGGGTCACTTAAATTGATTGCAGCCAAGCAAAGTAACTTCAATACTGTTGCTTGCTATTTTGTGATTGTTAACAGAATAGGTTAACTCTAGTATTGTAACGTGTCATCTAGTAACTCTAAGTTCACGAGTAAGAAGTAATTAATCATCTTACCAAAAATTAGTTGTCTTGGAATGCAAAATGTATAAGATGCATGAACTCTGGTGAATGTGTTGTCCAAAATATGTGGTACTATAGTATTATTTATTTAAATATTATCTGAAAATGTAATGTGTATATATATATATAATTATAATAATATATCTATATATATAATATATAGTTTAATATAATAAAATAAAACGTATAAAGTAAAAGAACCTGATTAAAAGTCGAGGCTAGAATTTAATTCTATGTCCTTAAGACAGATTCGCCCCGCTACGGTGCTAACGGACTCTGCGGCGTCTATCTCCCAGGATACAATGACTTGTCTTCCTTTGGTAGTAGCACTGCAAACCAAAGGAATAGGCAAACCGATTCGATGTAGTATTCTCTGACTTGAACTCGGACTCGGAGTGACTAGGTAAGGCTCAAACCCAAACAGTAAAGGTCGAACCCACAGAGCAAAGAGAGAAGAAGGAAGAAGAAAAATTCAAAAATAGAGAAATAATCTGAATTTTGGTGTATCTAGGAATGAACCCAAGGAGGGCTATTTATAGGTTAAATGGAGCTTTTTTCGAATGGGTGCAACCATTGGTTAACAATAGTTCAGGAAATAACTGCCGGTGGTTTAGTTTGCAAAAGAGTGCAACCATTGGTTCATAATGGTTCACCAAAATTCTGTTTTATGGTTTTAATTTAAATTAAAACCCAAAACTATTTTTTAATTCTGCCCAACAAACAGGCCCAAAACTGTTTTTTAATTTCGCCTAGCAAACAACCCACTTCGACCATCTTAAAAAGCCCCAGTAAAAAATTAAAATCCAACCACACAAGCCCAATTTAAATTTTTAATAAAAAATTAAACCATATTTCACAATTAAGTCCCACCCCAGCCCAAGCCCGGACCGGACCGGGCTAGCGGTGCGCACGCGTGTGGTAGTTAGTTCAGACCCAAGCTTGCCTAGGTCCTCCCAATCTTAAAAACTTGGATGCCCTTAGGCCCAAACCCAAATCTCATACTAGACTTATTTATACTTAAGTTTGTTTTGATAATTTTTCGATGTGGGACAAACATTTCCCTCTTATAAACAACTTACTTTGGAGCCAATTTCTCATTCATCTGGAAACGGATTTGAGAAAATAAATATACCACGTTCATCTCCTCACAGAGAGGAACGCGCTCGTCTATAGATTCGCAAAAAATTCTCAACAGAATCTATTCAAAATCTCTTCCAAAGTTTATGTTTTAAATACCCTCCGTTTCCAACAGCCTTTTAGGGTAAAGCCCAAGAGCAAAATCGTGCGGGCTCAGGCTCAAAGCGGACAATATCATACTATGTGGTGGAGTGGATAGTTACAAATGGTATCAGGGCTTGACCCAGCTAGAAGTGTGCCGACGGGGACATCGGGCCTCCAAGGGGGGTGGATTATGATGACCTTGTGGGCGAGTGTGCAGTGGGCGGGTACGAGAGACACTGACAGGCTACCACACTGGCGAGCTACGGGTGCACAAGTCCCACATCGCCTGGGTAGAGGAAAGGTGAAGTGCTTATATGTAAGTGTGTCATCTCCAATTGGTATGAGGCCTTTTGGGGTGAAGCTCAAGAGCAAAATCGTGCGGGCTCAGGCCCAAAGCGGACAATATTATACCATGTGGTGGAGTGGGTTGTTACACGTACTATATCAGCGTACGTCTAGGTTTATTATATTGGCTAACGGTAGGTATACTTACCAAAACCTATGACCACATGCTCAAAATCCTAGCGTAACTAATGCTATTCCCCCAAAATGATAGTTGGCTGATCACTCAATTGTGTCCCCAACTAAATCGTATTCCCAAACCTAAACATTTTACAAAAAAAAAAATGAAACACATAATGCACACACAATAAAACACAAAATAATCCTACACAAACCATTGTTCCTCCTATCAAAGAGAAGTCCCTCGAAGATCAACTTTACTTGATTGGTTCCCAATCTCCTTTTACAGTTTCAGTAGTAATCATCTAATCTCAAAATATAAGCTCAAACCACAGCTCAGCACAAAATCCATTTGCCTCAGCAAATTCCCAAGACTTAATCTTCATTCCCTCTATACGCGGATTGCAAACCATCTATTGCAGCTTTTTAAAGCAACTTAGAATGTCATAGCCTGACCCCCATACTTCCCAGAACGTGATATAAAATCATTGCTTCATTCTGAAAAGAACTCCATCCGATCCCTGAACCCCTAAAGAGTTCTCTTAATCCACCTTGTTCAGAGGTAATACACAAGGTTAATTATCCACCTCAACTTTACAACCATCGTTCACTATACTATTAGCGAACAAGATCACTTTCACATGATCCCTAATTTCCAACATTCATTACCCTCTTTCTTGGATATGTTAAAATCTCCTCTACCAGAATCCCCCTTTGGACTCCTATTCCTTGGTTGTCTCGTTTATGCAAACAACTAAAGTTGTGTTGGTCCCGTTAAGTGGTAACCTAAAACACACTCCTAAATCCTTCCTAAGCTTATACTGTTACAAGTAGTGCCAACCAGAACTAAACCTCTGATCCTAAGTTCTGCTTTTGATAAAGAACTTGATACCGTACTCGTTTACTCCTCAGGGTCTGTATCACTTTCGCCTTGGACCCCATCCTCCTCCTAGTGTCAACCATTCCATACTTATGGAATATAATTAACATCAGCTCCTCCTCATGAACCGTAAAAGAGTACAACAAATCCTAACATGGCTCTAAGTTTTTAAGAGACGCAACGCGGAAGACTTCTAATGAAAGACACTCCTAAGG
>JAOTQH010000060.1:2901819-2916880 GCA_025631255.1 Cornus kousa | reverse complement strand
ATGTTAATATAGCTTTAACCAAGAAAGATTCATAAAGTTTTCCTGCCCAAATGAACCCCAAGGAACACAGATCATCTTATAAACAGGCATAAAATCTATGAGAATACTTGTTCAACTACGTTCTAAAATCTCTATGCCTTGTCTTAATGCTTCTCAATTATAAATCATCTATTTATCATAACCATTCTTTAAATAATATCTGTCATTTCAAACTAATAAAATAAGCTTTTGATATGTGTCATTTCAAACTAATAATATAAGCTTTTGATGTGTATGGATCAATCGAGTTTGACAAGAATAAATGAACAATAGGAAACTAATAATATAAGCTATGAAAATGAACTGTTCAAAAATCTACTGCATCCACATAATGGAATTTCACCCAACTTAGGTTAATCAATCCAATGTGAAAAAAAATTATATAAAAAGGCTGCAGAGAACATATGCAGAGGTTTTAAAAAGGACATAATATCAGCCAAAATTCAAGTAAATAGGCAAAGGAGACTTTAGAGGCACATTTTAGCATCCCAGATAGACCAAAAAAGGACAAGAAGAATTGTAAAAGGAGCAGGCAAGATTTGGGACAAAGCTTTGTTGATTTAAGTGATCTAAATTCATCTCAATCATATATAACAACCAGGAAACTAAAGATATGAACAGTGGGTTAGGTTGGTAACATATTGATTCAGACATTTAACTTCTTAAAATTACGGTAATGGAAAGAATATTCTAACCATATGATGATGATCATCTCATTCAGTAACACTACAAAGAGCATCTCAAGAAGGATTCGGATAACAAAAATTACATATATCTTACTTGGATCACAATGATACGATTCCTAGCTCTAGTAGCACTTCGTCTAGCGATCCATCCTCGAATATGAGACTGAATAATTATTACTGAATTTATTCTTGATTTAAGCAGTATAACACTCCTCCACCACCTTTGTAATTTCAATACTGATTGTAAAAACATCGTCAATTCAAGACTTTGGATACAACCACTTGCAGGAATGAAGGTGCAACCTATAGGCACAGTTTTGTGAAGGCAAGACGACCCTGCATTAATAACACATCATATATGCATAGAAAAGGAAGCAAATAAGAGATCGCTAATCAAGTAATAGACAGTGCAGAATAAACATACCTAAAAGACTTCTTCGAAACATATGGCCCCTGACAAACCGTTGGATTTCTATAGCAGCATGTCTGTAACTATGGAACAGTTTCTGGTGTTTTGTACATCGAAAAGCACTTTGGATCCTTATTACAGCTTCCTTTCGGAACAAAAGTTCCCTCCTTGCTAGCCAGCCACGACAATGACTCTGGATTCATCACAGCAAACTACCACTTCATAAATGTTTCATGTATCATTTAGAATTAGTAATATTTTTTCCACGAATTAAAAGGTTTTATAAAATCCAATTGCGAATACAGTAGATTTGCTTAGTAATTTGTATCAAAACATTAGTTAATTGGACATGTGAGGGACAGACTAGACCAGCACAAGCAAACAATGCATGACCATTTCTAGTTAGTCATTTCAGTTGCAAATTAGGTTGATAACATATTGATTCAAATATATAACAACCAGGAAACTAAAGAGATAAACAGGGGGTTAGGTTGATAACATATTGATTCAAACATATAACTTCGTAAAATTACAATAATGGAAAGAATAACCATATGATCATCTCATTCAACAACACTACAAAAGAGCATCTAAAGAAGGATTCGGATAGCAAAAAGTTACATATATCTTACTTGGATTGCAGTAATACGACGCCTCGCTCTAGTAGCACTTCGCCTTGCAATCCATTCTCGAATATGAGACTGAATAATTATTGCTGAGTTTAATCTTGATTTAAACAATAAAACACCCCTCCACCACCCTTGCAATTTCAAGACAGATTGTAAAAACATCTTCAATTCAATACTATGGAAACAACCACTTGCAGGATTGAAGCTGCAACCTATAGGAACAGTTTTGTGAAGGCAAGAAAACCCTGCATTAACAACACATCAGATATGCATAGAAAAGTAAGCAAATAAGAGGTCGCTAATCAAATAATAGACAGTGCAGAATAAAGATACCTAAAAGACTTCTTCGAAACATATGCCCCCTGACAAACCGTTGGATTTCAATAGCAGCACTTCTGTAACTATGGAACAGTTCCCGGTATTTTGTGCATCGAAAAGCACTTTGGATGCTTATTACAGCCTCCTTTTGGAATAAAAGCTCTCTCCTTGCTAGCCAGCCACGGCAATGACACTGGATTCATTACAGCAAACTTCCACTTTGTAAATGTTCCATGTATCATTTAGAATGAGTAATATTCTTTCCAAGAATTAAAAGTAAAATCCAATTGTGAATACAGTATATTTATTATTTGCTTAGTAATTCGTATGAAAACATTAGTTAATTGGACATGTGAGAGACACAATGGATCAGCACAAGCAAACAACACATGACTATTTCTAGTTAGTCATTTCAGTTGCAACTTAGCATCAACTTTTGGTGATAAATTGATAATATTAAATTTACTGAAACTAGATGTTACAATGGCGGACTGAGATTAATGATAAAATTTCATGTATGCAGGGCTCAGATATGGCAATAAAATCAATCTACAAGTATCCTCTTTTACTTTGAACTTATTATTAACTTTTTTTCTACACCATTAATTGCAAATTAGATGATTATTTATAGTTACTATAACCAAAAAATCAAAAATCAAAACAAAGCGTAAGCTAAAAAAAAAAATGAGGTCATTAATTGACATGATCTTTTTCGTATACAATTTGTTGTAACAAAATAAATACATAGGAAACAGAAAACTGGCATAAAGAAAGAACAAGAAGACCCAAAAGAGGAAAAAGAAAAAAATGGACGGTAACATACTTGGGATGGTCCAAAATCACACAAAATGATGGAAGTGTACACACCAATAGAAATATTAAAGATACTAAAGGAACAACTTACTTGAATGACAACGATGAGATGTCTACGTCTATGAGCTCCACTCTGAGCAATCCATCCACGTACATGAGATTGAATAACAATAACTGACTTAGCTGCAATTTTGTATTGATGAAAATCCCTCCAACATCTTAGACATCTCAGAACACTTTGAATTTTTATGATTGCTTGCTTTTGCTTCACAAAACTCTTCCTCAACAACCAACCTCGACAGTGACACTGGATCTTAGTTGCAGCCAAGTGCTGATAACGGAGCGACTTGCAAACAACAATTTTTTTCCAAGCAAGCTGAATTTTGGATGCTGCTTTTATTTGCAGATAATTCACTTCAGCTTCTTTGCATGCAAGTGAAGCTTTCTCTACTTGAGCAACACTGTGACTGTATATAGACCTTGTCCTCCATCCACGAATGCATTTCTGAACAACAATAACAGCATTGATGAGATCAGGAGTGAATATATTACAAGTTAACATACTTCCATGGTGATGCCTTTGAGAAATCCAAGCCCTTGTGGCACGCTGAATGATTACCACAGACTGTCTCAACTTCACAAAATCATGCCTGTCTACCATGAAGGTCATAAGTCTGCCAAAATTTTCAGACTGCTTCAACCTCTCTGTATGATATTAGACCGAAAAAACAAGTGAGAATGATTAACTATCAGAAAAACATGTAAATGAATCACAGGAATAACAAATACCAAATGATGAGACTTGAACTTTGCTGGTGTTGAATCCATTAATGGCTGATTTCTTCTTCGCTGTCAACCAAGCCCGAATAACAGATTGCAAGAAGGAAACTGCATTCTTTATCCGCAAATAGCTGCGACGTTCAATTATTCGTCTAAAATGAGACTGCATAATTTTTGCAGCTTTCTCTGGAGTCATCACACAAGGATAACTGTCAGTCAAAATGGAAGTGAAAACAACTTTCAGCAGTAGAACATGAGAACAAGCAAATCAAAAGTTGTTAGCCATACTCTTATTTTCGGCGGAGTGGGGGAGGGGAAGAGACAAAAGATACTATTACACAATTTATTGAACATCGGTTCGAAGGACAGAAATTGAGCAAGAAGGGTTAAGATATTTAAATTTCTAATTGGTCCATTAGAATGAATCCTTATGCCTATTCCAATAATAATTAAAACCAGATGAATAAAACAATTTCAGACGTTACCATAGAGAATACAAAGTGCTATGAAAACATGAAATGAAGTCACCTTTACAAGAGATTGAATGTTATCCTTTGAAAATACCAAGAAAAGGATCATAATAGTAAAAGAATATATCAACATGAATACCCTTCGAATATACCTAGTGAAGGATCATAATAGTTCCCTCTTTGAATGATAGTGCTTTGTCTGCTAGTTGAGAAGCAGTGCAAAGTAGGAGTAGCTGGTTTGAATTCATGTTTGCTGTTTCGCTGGGCCATGTCTTGCCACCATGCCATGACAACCCTAAAATTTCTCGCAGCATCTGTGCATGAGAAGTGAAAGGGAAAAGAGAAGTATTAGACCAGTAGATACAAAGGCATGGAACAGAAAATGTGTAAGAAGGTTGGATCAGTGTTCTCTGTTCTAAAAAGTATAGCCATCCATCACTCACAAATTATTACTGTTATTATTATTTTTGCATCAGCTACAAAGCCTAGCATATGCTATAGTCTCCACTCTCCATAGGCCATAATACTGTATACTTATATGAGTATATTGAAAATACATTTACAGGTTAGAAAGTAGATAAATTATATTCCATCATTGAATAAATATGACATGGAATTTTTCATAGAATACACAAAATACAGTAAGTATCACTCTTCCAATTCTTCTTTAACCTTCAATGCTGGTCCTATGTGTTTCTTCTCGATTTAACACTGCTTCTGAATGAAGAAAAAACTGTTCCATACTTAGGCGTCTCCTCTCTGGGCTTTGGCAGGTAAAACCCAAGAGTTTATGAAAATTCAGCTCGTCCTATTAAAAAGATAAAATATTTAAAATGTCTCCACTACGGCACTAACATAATTCAGGCATTATTCGATAATATAGTTTAAGCATTACCGTATTTCTTTTGACAATTAATTGAAATGATAGGAAGACCAACAAAATAACCACACTCCTTTCATTACATGCACCATTATGTTCAAGAATGTCACCCACTTGCAGAACCTGCAGGAGGCAATGTAGTGCATCAATACTGTGACACATGTCCATACTGCATTAAATAAAATATCTACGTGCACTTCCTTACAACGAGAAACCATCAAAAACTTATCTGCAGAAAAAAGTACTATCTCCATCAAAACTAAAGATTACCATGCCTGGATTACTTCCCAAACTCCTTGAGGTTTAAGAGAGTAGAGCGGGGAAGGGAAGGCATAAGTTATTTAATCAATTAAAGTTATATATCTCATAACTATGTTTACTTCTATAGGGAAAAAAAAATAGAACCTAAACAATAAAGTAGAAAGTCTCAAATGGAAAGAGCATATGCTTAATTATGGAATCCAAAATTGAAATGAATGGTAATTTTTCATTGCTATAAACAATTAAACCTCTTGCAAAGGGTAAAAGTTCAAGCTATTAAGAACAGAAATAAACTGAAAAATAACAATACATGATTAGCTTACAGATGACCCTACAAACGTACAGTCAATGAATAAGAATTCAGCAAATGTTATTTTTCTTTTGGAATATTAAAATTAATTAAAACCCTTAAAAACATATATGAAGTAGGAAACAAATATAGGCAGCCATCTCATTTGTCTCCCAATAACCAATTAAAATGATTAAGACAGTTATGTAATCAAAATAGATACGCAATCAAAAATACAAACCAAAATATGAAAGAGTAACTATTATTTGTATGGCTGCCAAACTTGCATAACCAGAAGTCTCATCGGCCTGAAAGCAATTCATCCATCCTATTAAGTAACCAACATGTGAAATGCGATATCAGATATCAGCTTCTAGCACGTTATTCAAAATACATAATTGTTTTCAGAGGTTTCCACTTATTACATTTTCATATCAGTTTTGTGCATAGGCTTGTGTCTACATTAATATCATAACTTGCTGCATATATATGGTTTTCAGTGTTGTTTCTATGGCTTAGACATCCACAATTTTTAATACACATGTATGCATCCAAATATAGATGCACACAAACAACACACTTTACTCCTCCTTTTGGCTTAGTTTGTTAAAATGCCTTTAATTTTGGCTTTAAATGTGTTCAATGCTACTTACAGACTTACAGTTGAGAGAGTTTGCTGCACAAGAATATGGTTTTAGCATTCATGTAAATCATATAGAAATTGGGTGTGTGAGTTCAAAATAAAAAAATAAAAAGAAAAAAATCATATGCAAATTACATTAATATTGTGGCAACAGTTTCTAGATTAAATTTTCTTTGAAATCACCATGGTATGTTCCATCATAGAATACAGAGTGATTTAAGTATTTGATACCTCTGGAAAATTTCCCAATAGCGTCGTCAATTTCTGTGATAATATAAAGTTGTGCACCGCATCTGTGTAATCAGAAGCTGACATAATTGACGCTGTTCCGTTGAGTTCATCAAGATCCTGTGAGCTCATAATAAAATGAGAAGAACATAAAACAGAAAATATATAGAATTCAAAATAAGGATGGCAAAGAATATAAAAGTACCTTAAAAGAACAAGAGCAAGAAAGTTCCTTGCGAAAGTAATAATCAAGCAAGCACCACATGGCTTTTCCATCAACCAATGAAGCAAAATTGTCAACTTTGAAATCATAACTTCCACAAATTGCCTGAAAACACAACAAGGAGGATATACTTAAATGAAGTATATAAAATCCCAGAAGACAGACAGGTTTAAATAATCTTAGAAATGCAACCAGCATTAGCTGGTTGGGTTGGGTAGGAAAAAGACAGAAGTGCAGGATATAGGAGTAATCTTGCAACAAGCCCAAGTGAAGAAGGTCTAATGCCAAACACATGATGCTATAGAGGACTTCAGACTATTATTGACAGAGAGAGGACAAAGCACTGAAACCAAGTAAAATAACGTGCTACAAAGTAATGCTACAAAATAGAAACAGAGAGCAACTTAGAAAACCCAGCACAGGGAAGTGAAATGTGTCCCTCGACTGACCAACTCTCACACAAACACACACACATAAAAAGGAAAACAGAAAAAGAAAAAATATTAGGAAAAACGGGCACAGCCTACATCAATGTTAGTCATTGATGTACAGACTTTCCATTGAGTTATCCCACACATCCCTCTTTGTAAAATATATCCCTCTTCCTTTTATTTTTTAAAAGGAAGGAGAGGAGGCAATATTTTTCTTGCCACATGAACAGACGCACTCTTTAATGAATCAGTATTGTCAAGGAAAACATGTCTCAATCTTCAAGTTTCCAAAATAAAAAGGAAAGGAAGAAAGAAAGAAAGGGAGGAATAAGCTATAAATTTAGACAGGGATCAAACAAATGTTAAATAAATAGAGTCACAAATAGAACTTAACATATTGACCAAGTATATCCGACTACAATTTATTGGATAGTAGTAATACCTGGATCCAATTCAAAAGCATGTCCAAAAGAGTGGTGGTGTGTGAACATTCCTGTTAAAAGGCAGAGAATAATTAGAGCCCAAATATAAAATCCCTTCTAAATAAAGTAGCACACATGCGTCTCAATTGGGACTTGAAACCCTCTGGTAACATTATATAACACTCAAGCGGACAGCTTGGTGGCACAAATTCTTATATATTCGGAATGCCTGAGGATATAGCCTTAGATAGAGCAGTGTGGAAAATATGTGTAAAAAATAAAAAATAAAAACTATAACAGTGCAAATATTGTTGTAGCCACCTTTCTTTAGATTAAAAGGCTAAGTTGGTCTTCAAAGGCTAAAAGTAACTTCCACCAAGTACCTGCTAGATGAATATATTTCTTTTGTCTACTAACAAAGAATTAATATCAACAATCCAAACTAAAGCATACCACAGGAACTCCACGGATTTTGGAAATTTCCTCGACTAGAAGTGTTTTGTTGATTAGAAGTGGCAACTGCAGGACAGATGAGAGGTTAGTTGATTGATAATAGTTAACAAATACAGCCACGATCATTCCTAAATTCATGTGCCTGAATCCTGCAACTAGCAACCTAGATGCAGGAAGAAAATTCACCAATAAACAACCCAAGAAGAACATCAGAAATTAGTGATGATGGAATAAAGTTGCAAAATCTTCAGGGGAAAACCCCTACTGTATTATATAAGATCCCAATTCAAAACAAGCCAATAATAAATTCAAGTCATACCAACAAGCACTACTTATTGGTTGAGAGATATTGAAGATTCTTTAATATTGAGAGGAAGAAAAAAATCAAAGCACCTGCAAGTGAACAAACATGTTCCAGAGCAAGGAAAGCGTAAATTCCTTATCTCCATTAACAAGATCTTCTCCTACAATTACCAATCCATCTTCATCATACAGTGGCACATCAGTCAGCTTTAGACGTTGCAGAGCAATTCCACAATTAACCAAATTCTTCTTACGAGTATCCGATGGAACTATCATTTTCTGCCCATAATATAAATCATCAAGATCAACAGTAACAATTAAAAATCAGCTTAAAGGAATCCGACCCCTTATAATTTCATCTAAAAGAGAACCAACCATGAGGATAGAGGAATCATTTTGCAAGAGCTGGATGGCTCTACAGAGCCGCACCCCATCTCTGAGATCTTCAAATAAATCTGTCACCCTGAAGTCATACTCAATGAGAGGATTCTGCACCACAACAACTTGTTGCAAATTAACTGATTATGGAAACTGTATTTTTTTTAAATGAGCTGTTTATGGAAACAATAGTTTCTAGGATATATTCATTGAGTTGGCTTATATGAGCTAAAATAATGCATACGAGCCTGAAGTTTAAACCCAAATATTCAAAAACAGAAATAAGACACACCACTGAGGACTCCATCCTGAAACACACAAGCATTCACTCATGCAAAGAAAAACAAACATAGATTGGAGCTGCTAACCTGTTGGTAAGATACTTTGTACCCTACAATCACTAGATGTGCAAGAAGATTACCCTCGCCATGCATCACATCCGATGATAAGAATTCTATTTTAAATCCACAAGAGAGATAAGTTAAACCACAACTAATAAAATTCTAAACAAACTATTGCAAGAATGTTAGAAAGAATAATGTTTTTATTAATTACCCTGAACCACTTGACGGCTAGATTTAAAATTAGATTGCAAAGTGAACAGTAGGGGAGAACCACCATCTAGTCCATCAATACCATACTTAATAGGAAGACTGTTCTGAGATTTAGCTCTATCAAGTATAAGAACAAGCAACAAAAATCTCTTCAATATAATATTCCCTAGTTCCTCAAAGTAACCCGGTCTATATAATCCCTCTACCAACTTGTTGTAAGCATAAGCTTTAGCCAGAGCACAGTGCGAGAAAAACTGTTTCTCAATAACCACTCTCAAGAATGCAATTTCTTGTTCGGAATTGACATCTCCATCAGGCAACAAGGAGTCACCACCTAAAATAATGTGTAATCCTATCCTTAGCCAAACAGGGTTATAACACATCAGGATTCTCATGGCCATCTCCTTCATTCCAACATCAGTTACTATGGGACAATGTGCCTTCATTTTTACTCGCCCTTCATCGATATTCTGAGAATAAAAGAACAACAATTTCAACAAAATTCAGAAAGATACAGACGTGAGAATTTTCAAACTTGTTAGAATGAAACTGGTACTGACAAGGAAATAATTCAAATCCACATTAAAATTTAATGTATTCTGCATGAAAATATACTAGAAAGATAAATTATTTTCCATCCCACACAAATTGGAACCCTCAAGAAGCATGACTTAGTTCCTACAAAAGCATGTTTTGGAGCATCGCTTGCAACTATACAGTATCAACAATTTCAACGAAAAATGAAATAAGAATACTGACACTCTTATATATGATGTTTAAAGATCAGTAACAGTATGCTAACACTGAGAAATAAAAATTCAACCCCAAAATCCAAATTCTAAAAAAAAAAATTATGTCTAAAGGGTATAAAGTATGAAAAAAAACCAAGTTCTACACAGATTTGAGGATCTCAAGAAGCATGAAATGATGATAAAATAGTTGCATTCTTTCAAGCATAAGGCAGCATAAATTTGAATGATATGCTAAAAACTATATAATATCAACTATATAATATCAACTATAATATAGAGTTGTTAAAAACGTGGTCTGCGTTACTGATTACTGATTATAATAAAAAGACCAAAACTACCATGAGAATGAAAACACCAAATTTACCTTTGTTACTTGAGTCATCACTTTGAATATTTCCTTGCAAGTACCCAAGCTCAAATAAACACTCATTCGCTGCTTCAAATCATCAAAACTACAAACTTCCCGCAATGAGTACTGCAAAGCAGAAAACATCGAATTGGGAAAGGCCGACGCATCCTCATCCTCCACACTCCGCCACCATAAATCCCTCCTACGCTTCGGACTCCGCCAGACCCAATCAACCCCAACCCCACCGCCAGACCAGCTGTCCCTCTTCCCATTTGCCGAGACACTACTCCCCAACTCTTTAAACCGGTCTTCGGTGAATTTCGAAAAATCACAACCGCAAGACCTAGGGTTTTGTAACAAGAAATTGAGCCAAACAGTGAGGGACCTGGATAGCGATCTGAGCGACTTTTCTTTGTCAATTTGCGCCTTTCTCGCAGACTTGGACTGTTCGAGCTCGAACGCTTTGAGTCTTCGAGCCACCTTGGACCGTGCCACGGTCGAGGACGGAGCGAGGGAGGGGCGGCGGCGTCGGAAGGAGGAAGGTGGGGCCGGGGTTTCCTTTGAAGCGGTGAAGAATTGGGGCCATGGAGAGTGGAAATTAGGGTTTTGAGAGGAGCGTTTGGGGGTTTTGAAATTCGAGATGTCTTTGAGGAGTGACGATGAAGGGTTTGGCAACGGTGAAGGACATTGTTGATGTTGTTGTTTTGCTTCCATTTCTGATCGATTTCTTCTCATTTTTCTGAATTTTGTGTTCTTCGAAAGTGTTTTCTTGCAACGTTCTCAGAGGTGTCTGAAAGCAAAATGATTGTGTTTTGAGAGATTGATTTGAATTCCCAAAAGTAGACGAAAGGAAGAGAGTCGTTTTAAATTTGAACGTGGAGAGTGGCGGTAATTTCCGAAAGGTCCGATGCGCTCACGAGCGTCTGGGTGCACACATCTCATTATTATGGTTCCTTTTCGTGAAATTACCGATGTGTCCTCCATAACAAAAATATGAATTGATGATGAAGGAGTAGATATTTGGATACACCAGTCGCTCCATGTTATAAGTGTATCAATCTAATAAAACAAACTTTGTAACATATTATACGGTTATTAGTCATTTTACAAGTAAGTAGACTATTTTTTTTTTAAAATAACACATTGTTATTGGTACACTAATGACATGACATGACATATTTATCAATTATCAATTGTCATGCATTATTAATTATTGGGGCATCCAATATCTATTTAGGAAGAAGAATGTTGACACATAGATGATTTTATTTATCAATTGTTCTCTCCACTCTATTTTTTTCTTCTCATATCAAATTCTAATCTCTATTTTTCTTGTTGAATATTCTTTTTATATAAAGAATAAGAAAAAACTATCATAAAACAACTGTTATAAGAATGCAGATTGAATGAGAATATCTTCACTATAAGATTAATTAATATATATATATATATATAATAAAAATTGTATTGTAAAATAATATTATATTTATTTAATAATTTTTAAAATTATATAATTATTGGCATACTGTGAGAGTATCTCTTATGATTTTAAGAATATATATTTAAAATTGTATTTTAAAAAATAATAATTATATTTATTTAATTGATTTTTAAAATTTTAGTTTAATAGTAGTACTATTTCCCTACAGGACTGATGGTAGAAAAAAAATTGAAAAGTAGGTACACTATAAAACGGGTTAGTAGTACAAATAATTAACATTAAAAAAAAATGTAACTAATCGGTTTCGTAAATTTGCCGTAACCCAAGATGCTATTTTAGAATACTTAAAACTAGAGGGTGATGGTGACACATGCCATAAGTTAAAGGGTTTGAATTTTTTTACTTTATCATTTTCTCAATAAAATTGTTAATCAGATTATAAATTGTAAAAAGTTGTAAATTATCAATTTATTTATTTAGTTATTGTTATTATTATTTTGATAGTGATACTAAAAATAAAATTAACTTTAACAGGATGATAAAATTATTTCATTGTGATTTGACCAAGTTTAAAACCAAATTCCTTACCTGTTCAAGTAAGTTAAATGTAACAAATTATTAAAAAAAAATTAAATAAATTTAAAAAATTAAACAATTTTAACAAATTTTTCTTTTAATAACCGAGATTGTAAGTGTAGAATTTTTTTATTAATTTTTAAATATATATAAAAAAAGTACTGCGGTAACAAATATTAAAATAATAATTTACAATTTTTTTTTTTATTATATAAAATTAAGACTAGGTCTGCCGTTATTGTAATAGCTCATTGAAGATTCCAACCATCGCCGGCCGTATCTTGGAACTTTAGTCGCTATGGAAAGTGCCAAGCACTTCTCATATATAATTCTGTACATACAGTATATTATTCTATATATCAACATCAACAATCAGATGCTAAGTGCACAAAGTGAATATAATTGCTAACAATACAGACAACAATAATATAATCATAACCAGTATACCACCTCAAAATCTCTTTATAAATATAGCTTCACACCCTCTCCCTCTCTCTATACACACACTGTCACACAGACACTACACATACACACACAGAATAATGGAATCTGTAATCTATTTAACTTTGCTACTTCTACTCCTCCCTCTCCTTCTCTTCCTCAAGAACAGATCTTCCAAAAGGCTCCCACCAGGCTCTATGGGGTTACCCATAGTAGGCCAGAGCCTTAGCCTCCTACAGGCCATGAGAGCCAACTCGGGAGAGGAATGGCTCCAAGAAAGGATAAGAAAGTACGGTCCGATTTCGAAACTCAACATCTTTGGGACCCCAACAGTTTTCCTCCATGGACAGGCTGCAAACAAGTTCATATACACTTGTGATGGCAACACATTTGCCAACCATCAGCCAACTTCAATCAGGAGGCTCATTGGTGACAAGAATTTAATGGAGTTGGGCCATGACGATCACCGGCGAGTCAGAGGAGCTCTTGTGTCGTTTTTGAAGCCGGAAGTGTTGAAGCAGTATGTTGGGAAGATGGACGAGGAAGTTAGACAGCACCTTGAGATGCATTGGCATGGCAAACAGGAGGTCACGGTATGTATGGTTACAGTATTTAAATATTAAAATTTTATCATTTCTAATAATTTAGTCGTTTAGAGAAGATGGTTGATAACATGGTATACATCATTAGATGGTTGTTTACGCATCTTTGTGTCATGTTTACTAAATAAACACATAAATATGACTTTAGATTTATAAACATTAAAACCACATTAACAACTACCCAACTTGATTACAACAAACGTAAATTTGCAATAATTTACGGTTACTTAAGATGGTGATCAATGACCATTATGACCTGGCATATACATATACGGAATTAATTTGATGTATGAAAGAGCCCTTGCTATATATGTTTCTACACTTTAATACCTATATAGAATTCCAAAGATCAACCAAAACATGTACAACCTAAGTGATATTTAAGACCAGCTTGATTCAGTTTTCTGTTTTGAACTGAAATGAGAAGACTACAAAAAAAAAAAATTATTTGGTTGACAAAATTGGTTATTTTATGAAAATTCAGTTAAAAATTAAGGAATTTTTTTTATAGTTTTTTAAAACAGTGTTATGTTAGTTACAAAAAAAAGAAAAAGAAAGAAAAAAAAGAAGTATGTTTCTGAGTTCTTGGTAGTTGTTTTTAGAAAACCGAAGGAAGTGCTACTTAATTAGCAGTGAATCTTGTAGAAATACTGGTCTGAATATGCGTCTTCCTCCAATTAACAAAACTACATTTATTGAAATACACAGGTGATGCCACTGATGAAAACCCTGACCTTCAACATAATTTGCACACTTATATTCGGTATAGAAAGAGGAGCAAGAAGAGATACACTTATAGGGCTGTTTCAGGATATGATGGAAGGAATACTGTCTGTGCCAATTAATTTGCCATTTACACGCTTCAACCATAGCCTCCGGGCAAGGGCAAAAATCAAAACCATAGTTATGGATCTTATATCTGAGAAGAGGGTGGAATTGGAGAAACATGGGGCTTCCCCTCATCAAGATCTCATTACTTGCTTGCTAAGCATCCGCAACGAAGACGGTTCGGCTGCACTGTCTGATGAGGAGATTTTGGACAATGCCGTCATTGTAATGCTTGCAGGACATGACACTTCCTCCATATTACTTACTTTCTTGGTCAGACTTTTCCCCAACAACCCATCTGTCTACTCTTCTGTTCTTCAAGGTATATCCTAACACCACTCTCGTAAAGAATCTGGATCCTCTCCCATGCACCGGACATCCAGTACAGGTCTACTCTATCCGTAGGCTCCACACTCCTTATAGGGTCACTGGACCGTCCAGTGCACAAGAGAGAATCCAAATTCCTCTGGATCTATTTGATTTTTAATTCTAAAAATAATTCTAAAAAATTCAGAGAATATAAAACTATTTTCAAATAACTATAAAATACATGTCATTTTACAATTGAGTTCTCATAAAATAGTTTTTAGAAAACTGAACCAATCAGAGTTTTTTTTTTTTTTTTTTTTTTTTTTTTTTTTTTTTTTTTTTTCTTGTACTGTTTTATGTTTTCAGTTTTTTTAAAACAGAAACTGTTCTAAGAGTTTTTTTCGGAATTTAACTGTTCTCAGAGTTAATTACAAACCAAACATTCACTTATTTTTTTTCCCAATCACCTCCGAGAAACAAAAAAAAAAAAAAAAAAAAATTGATAAATTATTTTAATAATTGTGATTGCAGAGAAAGAAGAGATTGCCAAGAGC
>JAOTQH010000060.1:2885482-2901719 GCA_025631255.1 Cornus kousa | reverse complement strand
AATTTCATGCAAGGTATAACCATGATAATTAATCTTTCACAAAAGAAAAAAATTAAATAAAAGTTGTAATTCTTTTCTAAATAATCCAAATTTAATATATGTTAATCAATATATTAAAACTAAACTTTCTAGCATACCACAATTCAAATCAAGGTTATATATCATCATGAATTTTAAAACTTATACAAAGGAATAAAAATTATTATTTTCTAGATTTGGTACAAGGCATACATATAGGTTGTATAATCATGGGAAACACATAGCACAACACAAATAATCCTAAAACATCCCCTACCTCAAATTGAGATGAAATCTCAATTCTTCACCAAATGCAAAGTCCTCTGAATCCGACGAAACTTTTGGGTTTTGTCGGGGACTACACCTAGAACATGAATCCACAAGAAGCCCCATCCAAATCCTAACTTCACCTCAAGCCCTAACTCAAAATGTGCTCAAAATCGAAATCTAATAAGGGCAAAATGAAGAAGAAGGCGAGAGGATCATAAAACACCAAAGGACTACACCCTTTTGACTAAGGGAAGTGACCGGAAAAGAAGAGAGAAACATGGAAGCCATGGAATCCGGCCAAGAGAGAGTGGAGAGATGAGAGAGAGAGAAATTTTAACTTTTCCTCTTAAGTTCTCCTAATTATAGAAAAACCCTAAAACTGCCCCGAAAGGGCCTCGCCGGGTCCGGAAAAGTGGAATTTGAGCAAACGCGCTCAAACGGCAAAACTTCGTGAATGAAAAAGATTCAAAATGAGGAAATAAGAACAACGGAAGAAACGGCATCAAAAACTGAGTCCCGTGCAGAGAGATATGCTCAAAACAAGTTTAGCACAAACCGGGGCCGGAAACCTTGAAACTGGAAAACCTCGACCAGGAGGGGGAATTCCAAGAGTACATGACTCGATGAAAAGTGAAAATGAATCTCGTACGAGGATCCAGGATCAAATCAAGACATTTTGTAATTACTTTCATTAATTGCACAATGGCCCCTCCAAAAAGTGAAAGCTGCGAAACTGCCCCAGAATGAAAATATCTTTGGAAGATATTTTCTTAAATACCTCTGAAATAAATATCTTCAAAAGATATTTATGAAAAACACCCCAAGAAAGGGCAAAGATTCTGAAGAACTGTGCATCCATGCCCCTATGGACACTAGGAGCAACCAGAGTACTTTACTGCAAAAGTAAAGATACGTATTTCATGGAAACCACTGAGAATGAAGATATGTGAAGTCAAAAATCAACTCTGAACACAAGAAGTGTGGTTATGCCAAAAAGTGACAAATGGGGAAAAGACGAATAGGGAAAAAGACGAAATAGTGAATAGTATCGAAAAACGAAAAATGTGGAATTGACTCGGTCCTCAGAGGAAGTTGTCAATCCAAGGAAAAGAGTCTCAAAAACTATTTCTGAGCACTCGAGACGATACTAAGAAATGATAAATCGAACTCAGAAAGGAAAAGAACAACGGAAAAAAATTATCCGTAAAAATCTGAGAAAAGGAAAGAAAGGAAAATGATTGGGTCATTACAGGCTTGTTTTCCACTGTGATGAAGGTGGCATGCTGCGCTCAGTGGGCTACATTCTCCTCAAGCCGGATGTAGATCTGAGCCCTAGCATTAAGAGTCTGTATGTCCGGAGGAGAATATTTGACGAGGGAAGTATGAAACTTAGTCCCTTGAATCATTGCAAGTTTGAATGTTTCTATAGCAGTTGCAGGATAACAATCTACTATTTTTGAGGCTTCCATGTTGAATCTGGACAAGAAATCCTGTAGTGTTTCTCCTTTCTTTTGCCTTATGGTGAAGAGGTTAGCAATACTTTTCTTTTGCTTCTTATTTCCACAATATTGTGCTAGGAACATAGTGTACAGAGTTTCATAATCTTGGATAGATTTGTGTGGCCTATTCTTAAACCATTCTAGTGCAGCTCCTGTTAGACTAGTAGGAAAAAATTTGCACATCCAAGGATCATTATGGTCGTCCAGAGCCATCTTCTGGGCATAGTGATCCAGGTGCCGAGAAGGATCTCCCGTACCATCAAACTGAGTAAAAGAAGGCATAGTATATATCTTGGGTCTCTCAACCATATAGACATTGTCAGTAAAAAGAGTCTTCACTAGAGAGTTCTTGTGCTCTCTGGCTATCTCAGAAGGTGTTTGAATCTTCAGGAGTCTTTTCTCATCAAAGGCATCCTGTACATCAGCGCCATCTGGAATACCATTGGACTATACTATAAGCTTATGGCTGGACTCAGCCTATTCGTCCCTTGTGCGGTGAAGGAAATTGTTCGAAGCAACAACCTTTGTCCTTGTCCTCTGCTGTTGCTGAACCTCATTAAGCCGAGCCTCATTGGGCCGTGCCCTATTGAGTTGAGGATCGTTAACTGGAGGAATGTTCTGATTAGGAGGTGGCGCTACCGTATCACCTAGTGGTGGTTGTGGTGTTAACTGCACCATTGCCATTTAAAGAGTATCATTCTGCTGTTGAAGCAAGGTAATCTAGGCTACGCTTACTTTGTTTGCTTGACAAAGCACTTCGAACAGGTGCAAGAACTCTTCTCGCATCTTTTGCATCAACTCCATTTATGGATCAATTACTGGTCCTCTACTCGACATTCCAGATAGTAACAGGATTTATTTGAAACAATAGTGGGAGTATATTTGTATACGATTCCCATAGATGGCACCCAAGTGTTGGTGCAAAATTTTGCTCAACCACGAATGATTGAGAAAAATAAAATAACTCAGTCAAAAAATAATAAGAATAAATAAGAGCAATGTATAGAGAAGCATAGAATTGTTTGATCCTTTTATTGGAGGTCTGGGCCTCTATTTATACATAAAAGGGTGGCTTAATTAAGGTAGGACTTACATTGCTTTTCCTCTAATTCTTCTTATATAGAGTTTCTTTACAAATAGAGTTCTTTCCCTTGTATTATTTTTTATACATAGAACTTGCCTTGTACAAAACTTCCTATCATAGAACTCTCCTTTTATGGTAAATCCTTCTACTAATAGGACTTGTTCATTCTTGGATAACTGGGCTGAATATACCTTGAACCGGCTGGGCTTGAATAACGGGCTGGATGTTTAGCACGTTGGGCTGATAATCTTTTAACTCGAGCTTCAATAGGGCTAAAGGCCAAATAACATTAGTATTGGGCTTATGAATAGTGAACTTAGACTGGCAGCGAACTCAATTTGGGCTTGAGCGAGGTGGACTTTATAAACTTATCAAGGATAAGTTTATATTTATGATGATGTGGATTATTCTCATTGGAGGGAGATTTTTCCCTCCACAGACCATTTTTTTATAAAATTTTTAATTATATTATATTTAAATTTTAAGAATTTTAAAGTACTTATATTTTGAAAAAAAAAAAAAAAGGTGTGGAGTTTGAAAGCTTTTCTGAAAAATTAATTGTATAATCCATTTTTTTTTTTTATAATAAATAGTGTATAATTTGGTTAATTTTATTATTATTATTATAAGTATTTCATTTATAACTTTTTGCTCAAAATAATAAATTGTATCAAATCATGATATCATTGGATATATGTAAATCTCTTTAGTTAGTTTTCTCTATCATTCATATTTTAGTTTATTATTTAAGTATAGTTTTGTGTTTTTTTTTTTTTTTTTAATCACTTTTTATAGAGAAAGTCATTAGTATATGTTATTAAATTTTAGAGCAAGTAAATCTAGTTAGCTAGAACATGTGCAGACTTGACATCAAAAGGCATATGAATTGAGGCTTTAGAGGTTTTTTTTTTTTGGGTTAGTGGTATCAATGGTATATTTTGAATCATTCAAAGGGTTTTCTCTTAACATGCAAAATGTAAGTATTTATTACAGAGAAAAATAAAGAATTCTAATTAGCATGTAATTTTAGGAATTCTAACTAATTACCATTGTAACTGTATAAGAACAGTTACATGTGCAACTGCAATTAACACTCTTCTTATTCGAAGCATTTTTTTTTTTTTACACTATTTCAGAAACTTTAGGGGGCAAGAATTCAATGGACACAAATATCTAAAGTTGGGACCTAACAAATGCATGTTATGACAATTGAACCTTTTGCTCCGAACTCTGGTAGTACGCAAAGGAGACAAAAGGTTCTTGTAAAAATATATTTAATTACGGCTCCGTTTGTTTGGATGTAAACTATTTTTTAAAAAATATTTTTTTATTTTTTGGTGTTTTGTTGTCGTAAAATATTTAAGAAGAAAAAAATATTAAAATTTAACAAAAATATTTTATCCATTAATTTTCGACAAATTATTTTACATGCCTTGCCCGATGAACTCAACCTCAACCTCAATATAGACCTTTGCCAAACATCGACAAAGTAAAAATAAAAAAATATTTTATCTAAAATAAATAAATATTCTCTAAAAAGATTATTTTACGTCGAAATAAACATAGCCTACATGACTGTAGTGCTTGTATTCAACAAGATTATCTCTATAGAAAAGAGATCCTCCATCGCAGTCAAACTAATTTATCACATAAATTGCATCAATTCCACCCATATAGGTTCAATTTTGAATAGATTCATGCAGTCTCGCCCTAAGTTAATAAGGTGTTCTTCATTAAAGTCAAGAATATTGAAGCCTAACATATAGGGGGGTGGCAATTCGTGTTTGTGGATTGTATTCGTGTCGTATCGATATATGGATATTATACTAAATAGGTAAATTCAAACCCTACCCATTTAATAATCGTGTTAAGAATGATCAATACTAACCCAACCCGTTTATTAAACAAATAAACGTGTTAACCAATTTAATGACCTATGTTTATTAGAACGATACATTTAATATTTAATCAAATACTAAATAATAGAAAAAAAATTATCATAATTAATTCAAATAAAAAGAAAAATGATAAGACATAGTTAAGATTTATATTGAAATAACTTAATTATCAATAGTAATTGGGTTTAAAGAGGTAATATATTACCTAAGTTATATTCACAATTATAATATGTCCAGTTAAATGGGTCATACGGGTTGAATCATTCAACCTTAACCAAATACGGTTAATTAAATCGGTTAATCGTATCGACCTTTTTATGCAAAACTCAAATCCTTTTTAACTCGTATTGTATCATAATTTGCCACCCCTGCTAACATAGTTCAATTATGTTAAATTACAAAGTGATGGCATATGAAATTTCAAGTAGCCAGTTGTATGTGCAGTAGTCTTTTAATTGGAAACTGTCAGTATAATTTACTGACACTAAAATAATTATGATACGTTTATTTTTTTTTTCCCTTGGAAAAAAAATAATGCGATACTCTACGCTTCGATTATTAATTTATAAGATTAGATATAATCATTACCGGATCCGTGGCGCAATGGTAGCGCGTAGTGTTCGATTCACGTCGGGTTCAATTTCCCGATTCCGGATTATATATATTTTTTTCCTACTTTGTCCGACAAAAACCCTAACCCTCTTTGTACTATCTTTTACACACATTTCACCCTCCTCCCCTTAAATCCCCAATTGTTCTTATACTCTCTCTCTCTCTTTCTAGAATTCTCCAAATCAATGGCTTTACTCAAAATGCTTCGTCTGAACAATTTTCAACGTCGACATTTTTCATCAATCCTAAACCCTAACTCCAATTCTACACTTAGCAGCAAAGAGAAGTCTCGAGCAGCTCTCTCCCTCCTCAAGTCCGAGAAGAACCCAGAGCGCATCATCGACATTTGCCGCGCCGCGTCCCTTACTCCCGACCTCCACCTCGACCGGATCGCCTTCTCCATCGCCATCTCCAAGCTCACCGACGCCAATTACTTTGAGGGCATTCGCTTGTTCCTCGAAGAACTCAAGACCACCCGTCCTGACCTCCGAAACGAGCGTTTCTTGTCGCACTCAATCATCCTCTATGGCCAAGCAACCATGCTCAATAATGCCATCCAAACGTTCGAGCAAATGCCCGAACTGGGAATCCAGCGGACTGCGAAATCCCTCAATGCCCTGCTGTTTTCTTGCATCGCTGCGAAGAATTATGGAGAGGTAAAGCGTATATTTCTTGAATTCCCTAAAAAATATGAAATTGAGCCGAATCTTGATACATATAATACTGTTATTAAAGCCTTTTGTGAGTCGGGTTCCTCTAGTTCAGTGTACTCAATATTAGCTGAGATGGATAGGAAGCGTTGTACACCCAATGCAACAACATTTGGGACTTTAATTGCTGGGTTTTACAAGGAGGAGAAGTATGAGGATGTCGGGAAGGCTTTGGAAATAATGAAAAATCATGATATGCATCCGGGTCTTAGCATATATAACATTAGGATTCAGAGCTTGTGCAAGCTTAAGAAATCTATGGAGGCAAAAGCTTTACTTGATGGGATGTTGTCCAGGAATATGAAACCAAATTCAGTTACGTATTGCCATTTGATTCATGGGTTTTGTAGGGAGGATAATTTGGATGAAGCCAAGAAATTTTTTAAGAAAATGATTAACAGTGGGTTCAAACCAAACAGTGACTGCTACTTCACTCTGGTTCACTTCCTATGTAAAGGTGGGGATTTTGAATCTGCATTGGAGTTTTGTAAAGAAAGTATGGCAAAGGATTGGGTTCCGAATTTCTCGACCATGAAGTCACTTGTGAATGGGCTTGCTAGCATTTCCAAAGTTGACGAGGCACAAAAGCTTGTTGGGCAGATGAAGGAGAGATTCCCAAAGCATGCTGATATGTGGGATCGGATTGAAATGGATATGCCTGAATAGAGAATCAAAACATGGTATGCAATGTTTTTGTTACATAATACCATGGAAATAAAATTGAAAATCAGGGTGGAAAAAGGGCTTCTCAAGAGAAAGTTGTCTCTTTCGCTTCACTTGTTGAATTGTTGAACTATCTGGCACTTGTTGCCTTTCAAATTTCACAACAGTGATGCTGTTGTTGTTGGATAGTTTCTCATCAATTATGTCTTCTTCTTGACCTGGTTTGTTTTATTGGTAGTCACTTTGACAGAAACTTCATGCTTATCATGCTGTGTTTTCTTCAGATTTTTTTTCTTAATTCTAAGAAATTTGGTCAGAGGTTGTATCTTATTTAATATATAACTCAGAGAGAAACACTTCTATTATTTAATATATTTGATATTGTGTAAATCATTGATTATTATGTTGTACCTTATGGTAGATGATTCCAATTGCAATAAGCAAAGCTGTTAGGATCTTCGAATGAGTCCTGATATGTGTATAAACACCTTTTAATTCTTGTTTCTTATACGTGGTTTGGGAACGAGAATTCTTGTGTGGCCGACCCCATTCGTAAGGAATTAAGCCAAGGATGGTGATGATGATACGTGGTCTGTAAAGACTAAATTCAGCTTATAGCACTTGGCTTCAGGATTAGTTTTGACTCACTTTTGAATGAGTCATGAGCATATATCTCACACTGTTTGAAATTTACTTGAACATGAGTACCGGGTGCAAGTGTCTCCTCCATCTAAGTGTCATGTTTGTCCGATATCTAAGCTTTGCAAACAGGTAATAATTTGATTCTTTACCTATATAGTTTTTGTTTTGAGTATATTTTTTTTCCTAGTTTGTTGGTACTCACACACCCCCTCCAAGGAATTGTTTGCACCTAGATTTTCTTTGAGTATTGTAATGCAAAATGAAGGGTTCATTTTGAAGTATTCACTCAACAAATATGTGGTTCACAGTATCTCAAGGTAAGGTATTTACTAAATTACGTGTTCCTTCTTACTTGATCCAAATTCGTTTTGATACTGCTTAGATTTGTTGGAACTGTACCCACATCCATCATGTTTTTTTGTCCTGCATAAGTACTTCACAGTTCACCATCTAACACATGGCTTCCAAGTGTAGACTGTTATCCAGAAGATAGCAGTTGAGTGTTCCGCATGGTTATAATTAGGATGATCTGATTACTTAAATGAGTCTCCATACCAGTTGAATTATGATAGTGATTGTTGGTTTCTGTTTCTTTTGACTTAGCGTTCAGAATTTTTTGGGGCAACTGTTTGTTTATAGGTATTGCATTGCTTATGGATAGTTGAGTTTTTTTACTCTTTTTTTTTTTTTTTTCATTGCCATGGAGTACTGTTTGTACAATCAAGTTGATCACATATTTTTTATTAGAAAAAATTTAGTCCATGATGAAACACGACATGCTTCTTGCTGGGTATGCTTTAATTCTTGCTACCAAAATGTAAAGAAGATATAGAGAAGTATTAAAGATTGTGAGGATTTTACAACTAATAATGTGCCAACTTGATAGTGCCTTTTACTTTCTCGTGTTTTACTTCCAATACTCAGGTGGTCTCTTTGGGAATTGGGACTTGCAGATTGAGAATTTTACGGCCGAGGATTTGTTTTCTGAATTTCTTAACAAAGAAGTTGCTTGCGAGTGTTTGAAAGGTTTATGTTGATATGTGGAATCAAATGGAATGGAGCTTGCCTAAGTAGGGAAGAACAAACAGTTTGCAATGGTTTTTATTATATTAAGGTAATAAAATAGAATATCTGGGGGAATATTTGTATCAGTAACATCACTAGAGAAAATTGGTTCATTCATTTTGAATTGTTGAACTAGCTGGTTGATGATGCCTACAGTTTTTTATTTTCAAATGAAGACACTGCTTTGGTTGGATGTTGCTGGTTTCCGTTAATTTTTGTTATCATTTGTTTTGGTCTGGAACAAAATAGAAAGATCTCTCTTTAATTAGCCATTTAACAGTCACTTATCAAAAAAAAATTAGCCATTTAACAGTTAAAATATAAATAAAACAGGTGAGCAAATATAATAAAATAGGCTCTTTGGAAAGTAAAGGCAAACAAAGCTCCAGTGGTATACCAACAATAAACAGGAAGAAGTATATGTCTTGCAAGATTATTATTAACATCAGGCATCTGCCATTTCTATACAGAAACATAACATGATTAAATTTCCAAACACGTTGATTACTTTTCTCTACTAAGAGAGTTATGAGAACACTATCAAGCATCTCCTGTCCTGTCTAATACAAAGTACTACATTATATTATATGGACATGATGCATAGCTTCCACAAGTTCACTGGATTTACATTTTAACTTCCGCTTTCACTGTTAATTACTCTGCTGCTCTGCTTCCGCTTTCACTGTTAAGCCCCTTTGAAAAAATAGACACTACACGATCGATGCGTGGTGTCCCTCACATTTCTTTATAAATCTACACAAGAAAAAATTATATAACATATTAGAGAGCTAATCACACAATTATATTATATGTTGGAAAGGACCAATAGATCCATAAGTTAGTGTCCAAGTGGATACTTACTGGATTATTAGCAAATTCTTCACAGAACTACGCAACAAAAAATTACCTAACATATTAGAGAGCCAATAGATGTGCACATCCTCTCCTTATTTATACAACAACTTACCTCCCTCAGAAGATCAAGATACAAGCATTTATGCCGTTGTTGCAATAGATCAAGAGATAAGTCTTTCAGCGCGATTTCTTGAACCATCTGTGCACATTTGCAGGACCACAATCGGCCTTTACCATCCATAATATTTGATATCATGATAATCAGAGTGTTTTGGTGAAGTCAGTGGTGCTTCCCTGGCCAATTGATATTCTGTCATGGCTAATGATTTCAATCAGAGCATCAGTAACAGAAGGATGAGCCCTATCGACATTGTCAAACAACACCACGGTGAAAGGCCTCCTCTTCACAGCTTCTGTGAGCAGTCCTTCTGTGCAACAACCTTCACAATGACAGGAACTGAAGAATCCCACAGTAAGCAAAACAATTAGCCCCTCGTATAGAATACCAAGCAAAAATAATCAAAAGAGACAATCCAGACAGATTATAACCTAGATGGAAAACCAGTGAGGCGTGAGACAGATTCTGAGCCCGAGTATTCTGACAAGTCGAATCTTATCAACCTTTCTTTGTCGTCAAAAAGTTGCTCCGCAAGAGCTTTGGCGGTCACTGTCCATCCTGGCACAAAGCTATTTAAAAAATAGAAATGATCCAATTGGGAGTGGATGAGATTGAGAAACAACTCTACGCCTTGACAATGCATTGTTAATAACAAATGGAACATGTTCTTGTCCAATTAGCACTTCAGCCAGTCTTGGTTCGACACCCTGAAGTGGCGGTTCTGAAAAACGGTGGAGCCATGAAGCAGGAATCCCAGTCAGAGGACTTGCTACCTGCATTGCCAGTCATTGAATAATTGAAATATGTCATCAAAGCAAACACCACAAAGTTAAAAATTAAAAATTAAAAATTAAAAAATAAAAAATAAAAAAAAATAAATTGAAGAATACATACCTCTGCAATTAGATTTGGAGTAACAACCAGGTTTTGCTTAAAATTTTGTTAGCATGAGCTCGGTTACAAGGGTACCAAGATGATGAGCCACCGCGAAGAGTGGGGCCGAATGCATCCCATTCTTATCTTCCACATCCTATAAACATGAAACCAACATCTGGCGCGCTTCTTCCAACATGTATATGTGTCTTCAGCTCTTTCTTCTGTAGACCTCTTCCGGGATAAAACTTCGGGCTCCGACTTCCTCACAAACCTATCCCACTTATTCATTAAATCTTCAACATCCTTTGTTACCTGAAGCCATAAAAATAATAAAAACCCAATCCACATTAACTATATATATATATATGTTATGTTCATATTAGTTCTATGAAAGCTTTGCACAGCACTTGCACAAGGAAGCCATAACTTCTTAGCAGGATCCTTCTCTCTTGATGATTTCTTCAAATTCAACAAGTGTAGGACACAATGAGTATGCTTCAAAATCAAAGCCTTCTCTTCCACATTGGTGTCTAAATCAAGTCCCAATTTCACACAGGCTTTCTCCACTCAGCACAACTTCAAGATTGTCACCAACTCCTCCTCCTCCATCAGACACCAGAACTAAAGAAAAAACGTAAATAACAGACATTATCAATCACAAACAAACTAATATTATGTTTGGAGCATCGAATTGGAGTCCGAAATTGGAATTGTAGGAAATTTAGTTTAAAGTTCGAACTAAATTTCTTTTAATTCCAAGGAACACTAATAGGCACTATGAATTTGGAATTGAGAGAAATTTAGTTCAAAGTTTAATCTTAATTTCCTCCAATTACAAAGAGTCGATTAGGTGCTCCCAAATATGACATAAGTAGTAATTTAGTTTTCAAAGTATAAGAAATCATTGAAGAGAGGCCAGCCAGCCAACCAACCATCAGAGTGAGTACTTGAAGGTTATGTAACAAGCAAGGAACAGAGCATCAATGTGAATTTCACGCCATATGCCGTCTCGAATTTATCCTTATATTCCACCTCAAGCTTCCTCAGAATTTTACTCATCAATGGTTCCATATCCATAGTAACAGAATTTCTGACCAAATATTTACACATAAAACAATCAATTATGATTAGGTTTCACAGAGAGCGTCAATCAGTTTAGTAATATGCGTATTCCGTGATACGCGTGCGCATATATATATATATGTGTGTGTGTGTGTGTGAATGAAAAACTACCAAAATATACAATGCAGACCCATAAAAATTCAGTACAGAACAGGAACCAAGTCAGATAATCAGACTACAAAAAATTAAAAACTAAAAACTAAAAACTAAAAACAAAAACAAAAAACTAAAAAAAATTAATAATCCTAATTAGTAATTACCTGTTCGAAGATGGATTTTCATCATTGCTTTCACTTTGGAATGATGGAATTTGGATTTTCATCCCTTTCACTCTGCAATGATGAGATTTGGTATGATTTTGGTTCTATAAGGTTTAATAATGAATGATTACAAAATTGAGAAAAATTAAGAAATTTGCATATAAAATGCTATCAAACTAAAAATCAAGTAAACCTAAACAAACCAGGAACAAATTTTATGGGACAGAGGGAGTCTGTAGAGCCCTTTTCGGGTTTTGGATTGGATTTTTGTTTCATAAAACAAGGGAAATGTGTTCCTTTCTTCCCCTTTTACTCCATTTCCTGCCCAGTAAATAACTTAGAACCATTTACTAAAGCGCACCGTTTTCTGGAGGTTGACAAAAAAAAAAAAAAAAAAATCCCAAAATTGAATTTCATTTGTGCACGATATAAAATAAATGAAAATATTGCAACCCTAAAATACACTCTTTGGCTTCTACTAACAACACTAGGTTTTTAGGTAAGCACCCAAACAAACATTCACAAATAGGCCATCACGGGATTCACACCTTAAGTTGCAACAATATCAGCCGATGGAGTAGCATTTTGAGCCTTCATATTTTTCCAGGTTCAAGGGTAACATCATTGCAACATGCAACAATTGCAATTAACTCCAAAAAAACATGTAGCACTTATTCCATCATATGCTGTCAATTCAACACTCCGCTAATTTATTTGGTTTCTCTACAGCCTGAGCATATAGATTATCAAGAATGCCATGTTGTTCAAAAAAGGTTCAAACCAGGCTTCATTAACATATCTGTAAAAATAGTAACAGATGCCGAGACAACAAAGGTTTTTATTGAATCAGGGACCATAAATTTCTAGTAAGACTACAATTTTGTATAACAGCATCCAAAAGGGCACCAAAACTTGAAAGTCAGGTTTTAAACCCCCAAGTCTCTCTTATGAAAGAAAAATCTAAATATCTAGAATTTCGCTATAAAATTTGGATTTTGGATTTATTTTCGAAGGGTAATGTTACATCAGCTTCTTACTTCTGCTCATGTCTTCACCAGGATCAAATCATCTGAGCATAGAATAGATATCTTCAAAGTTTGCACGCCTCAGAATTGTGGAGCGGCCAGTATCTCAATGACAGTATTGTCCTTTTCCTGCACCCGGGTAGGTATATATACATAGCTTATGAGAATTATCCCTTCTTCAAAGGAACATGAAATTGACACCCCACTTGGTTATTACAGTAAATTCAAGGTTATTCTCAGTAAAGGCCTGTGCTCCACATTTCAGACTAGATTATCTTTCTGATCAATAAAGATCTGTTTCTCAGGTGTTGCACTCCATATGCTGCAGTGGAAGCCACTGTTGTTGCAGCCACTAACCAACTGCATCGGAATGGAATGTGTGGTTAGCCTTAATTCGTTGAATTTATCAATAGGAAGGTGAGAAACCTGAAATGTGAAATGAATTACCTCAAATATGTGATGTATGCCTGACTTTCAGGGTTATCAAACTCCGGCTGAAGAAGAGCTGCGGCAACTAAGACCAATTGGAAAACTGTATTAACCTGTCAACAATTGCAGTGCATCAGCGGGAGCCTCGTGTGGTGGGCTAAAACATGTTTTAGATCATGGTGTTCGACAACACAACGAGTAGAAGAATTAACAACAGCTACAACAGCAATGACAGTAATATCCACCGAGCGGTGGTTGAGTGTGTTGTTGATCTTGCAAATTTAAGGCAGTTCCTCATATAACAACTAAAGTTCCAAGTATGTCAAGTTTAAAAAATGTGATGCATACAAAGCCAATAATTTCTCAACGTGTGTCAACTAAATTTGCAATTCTATTGAGATATCGTAGGACCCTAGATACTTTGGATATGACTTGGACCACGTTGCAGGCTAAATAAACTGTATCGCTCTATTCAAAAAGTGCTCTATCACCAAATTGTTCATCAGATAATCAGGGAAAGTACATCAAACTTACTTTGCTAATTAAGAGAGGCTCAACTTTCTGGGGATGGGTGCCATCAAGGTTGAAGAAGTCTAACCAGCTTTTCCACTGACAAAAGAAATTCAATTGAGAACTGGAATCCAAATCAGTAATCTAGGTAACTAACTACTGAAGTTCAAAGTTAGGCATCCTCACCTTCCAATCCAAGCTGCTAGCTCGTTGATAAACTGCAGCACCAACGAGGGCAACATCTCGCAACACGATGAGTCCAACAAGCCCAGCTTCACAAACAAAAAACCAAATAAGAGTAGCTTGACACAATGAGCACAACGGATATTACATTGGACATACACATAAATGAACTCTAGTATTCAAGAATCCAACTTATGCCTTAGCCTTCCATCAAAACCCCATTATCCATTTCAAGTAACAACCAAAAAGGAGGCGGATTTAAGTGCCATTTTTTAACAATAAGCATGACCTATTTTTTACCCTCCTATATATATCATGGCTCGATCAGTCTGAAGAGACCTCAGATGAGGTGGACAATTTGAACATCATAGAATCACAACCTAGAATCTGTAGCTGAACTTAGCACGTTTAGCTGTGGAGTCAAAATGACAAAATTGAAAGATTGTAACAATTGAAGTAACCCAATCTCGCTGCATCAAATCACCAATATAAAACTTATTCAGAAGTTGCTTCTTTTATATTTTCCGTGTGCGCGCACGTGTGTATGTGAGAGAGAGAGAGCATGCATTTATACGATTAGTGCAAGCTTTTTCATTCTATGCATCAGTAATGTTACCTAACATGCATGCGAGGTACCAACTAAAAGAAAAAACAGAGAACTCTACTTACGGTGCAGAAGACCCTTATCTACCATTGCCAATGCAACACATCCTATCAAAACCTGTTTAAACAAGAGATAATAAGACACGCAACAATTTCAGCCACCAAAGAGGTTCAAATGAGCCACAACGAACCTGCAACAACAAAACTCAGTTAGGGACAACGGGAAGTGTCACTAACCTTATCAGCAAGAGGATCGAGGTAGGAACCAACCACAGAATTGATTCTCATCTTCCTAGCCATGTATCCATCTAGCTAAAAGATAGAAAAAGAGAATGAAGAGAGAAAGAGAGAAATAATAATAATAATCATAATAATTTTAATCTTACACATCATTCAGGATTTGTTTCCATAATATGAATAATTTATCAGAATTCATACCCAGTCAGTTGCACCAGATATAGCCAAACCAACAAATCCAGAAATGTACATATCATGCATGATCATCCTGCATTAAAGTTGTTAAAAATACTTCCAAAAAAACAGGAGGAAAAAAAAAAAAAAAAAAAAAAAAAAGATACAATAAACAGTGAGACCTTGGCAAGACAGATGAAAGCACCAAATGATTCAATATTCATTTACTATGAATGGTCCAAGCCTATTTATATGGGATTAAGGAAAGTATGATGATGATTTAATATAATCAATGCTTATTGGTCACAGAAGAGAATAGGTGTGTCCTCAAGAACTTTTTTTCAAAGAATTATAAAAGACAGCTTTCTAATTCCGAGAACAATTAATTTTTAACAGAGTTTTCAGAAAATTGTTAATCAAACAGAATTTTGAACTGTTTTTTAATTTTCATTTATCACAGAACAGAAAACTGTTCTCTGAAAATTGAACCAAGCAATGACTATCGAAACCAAGGACTACAATAACAAAGCCATACATTATTCAAAAACCAGTTTAATTTGTTAGACAAAATCAATTTTCCAGAGGGACTACCAAAAATTGTCTTGGTCATCTGAATCCAAATTCTGAAGAAGTATACAGTATTAACTAGTCCACTGTCATTAACGAGGGTAAGTTTATAATTCAAAGTGTAATTAACTCTACTACTAAAACCGCTCAAAGTTTTCACCATATATATAATATACTGACATATGTGTCACCCCTGCTTCCGCATTTTAAGCCTAAACTTGCCAATGTTCAAATGGAACAAATACAGGATGTGCAAGAAAATTCAACAAATCTTGTTAATTTTTAGCTATTTCAACTAACTAGTTGCCTTTTACTTTTATAAGAAATTAATCGCTGACTTAGGGTGCGTTTGGATAGTATTAGTTATAAGAGAAAAGAAAAGAAAAGAAATGATAGTATTAGTTATGAGATAAAAGAAAAGAAAAGAAAGGATAGTAATAATTTCTATTTGTGTTTGGATAGGTAGGGAAGAAAAGAAAAGAAAAGAAAGAATAGCTATTCTTATTTGGATAAGATAGAGGAGAGAAAAGAAAAGAAAAGATAGTAGGCAACTTACCTTTTTACCCTTTTATAAACATGAGACTTAAATGGAATAATAAATCTGTGTATTATTTTAAGAAGGTTAATTTTGATATTATCAAAATAGCACTTAAAACACAATCTTTTCTCTCCTTATCTCTCCTTATCTTCTCAATTTTGAGAAGAAAGCAAATAAGCTATCCCTCTTTATCTCTCCTTATCCACTCTTTTCTTTCCTTTTAATCCATCCAAACACACTCACACACTGTTCTCTCTTTTCTTTTCTCTCCATCCAAGC
>JAOTQH010000060.1:2756842-2769421 GCA_025631255.1 Cornus kousa | reverse complement strand
CTGTGCCCCAAACCCTTGTAACTAGAGTGGCAACATTTCATCTCACTGCCTAAATGGTACGGTATTGCTATCCTGATTTCCTTGATTGTATCCTATCCATAGAAGAAATTGATCAACAGCAAGCAAAAGAGAAACTAATAAGAGATTAAAGACAAAAAATCAGAAAGAAAAATTATGATTAAACTCAAAATTAAGACCAAAAACAACAGCAGTGATGATCATCTTACCTAATTCAGACTGAGCAACACGCACGTATAGTGTTCCCCCGCCATCTTCTAAATGCTCAACATCAACTAAATCACCACCCCAAATCAGGCAATCAATCCCATCTAGGTATGCATATGCAATGCAAGAACAATTCGTCAAACACTTGGTCTGACACTCGCTTATGTTTTTCGCCTTCACGGTATCAGCATAATCCGGAAACTTCAACCCCTCAACTGCCAAAAACCCATCACTGCTAGTACTATTATCACACTGCAAAGGGGTCCTCCTAACACACCCACCAGACCAATTTCCATTATTCCATTGACTTGTGTTATGTGTTTCAAACCCTTCAATACAAGTGCAAAATTGAGAATTTCCCACAGTACACAAACCAAAATTCCCACACTTGTTATATTCATCACATTGCACTGAAGGCTCTTTATGAAGTACAGTCCAATTCTTGTTTGATTCCTCCCAAAATAGATGCTCTGCAAATCCATCCCATGTAATCATAAACGTCACAATTTGAGTAGTGTTCATTGTTGTGTAAGTGAAATACTCACCATCTGCATCAGTGTTAAGCTTGAAACCATAGGAATAGAGAGCTTTAATTCTAGGAGCACCCATAAAAAATTGGCCATCCCAGTGCCCACTCCTCCACCTCCTCTTGTTCTGCTCCCACACCACTATCTGTGGCGATCCGCGAGGATCAATACCCATTGAATAATTTCCAGACGAAGGATCGTTAGGGCTTTTCCAGGAAGTGAAGCCGCGAATTTCGCCAATTTGGTCATTTGCATATGCCTTCATGGTCGGTAAAAATGTATCCGTTGGACGAGCAAAGCTTTGCCATAAAACATGATTGGTATCATTGTTGAGAACAAGATCACCACTATCCTGAAGAACTGCAGTTGAATTTCCTGAAATTGAAGCATTAGTTGACCAGACTGATTTGCCATTTCCATCTGAAATCAGCAGATTTCCGTCATTCCCAACTGTTAGGGTTCCATTTTCACCAGAGATTGGACTCTCCCTATTGGCAACCCATATGACTGTTTGCTCAGAAACCTTGTTGTACCATATTCCAACATACCTAGATGTTGAATTTGCAGGACTAAAAAAACCCAATACAAAGTTTTCACCTGGAGAGAGAATTGTTTCTCCATCTCTCACCAATTGGCCTTGTGTGATATTGTTGGCTGCTTGAGAAAACAGAAGAAGAATTTGAGAAATAAATAGGAATGAACAAAGATAAACCCTAGCTGGGTTTCTGTAACTATAGCTCATCATCTCTCTATTTGAAGTAAGAGAGAGTCTGCAGTATTCATCTAGAATTACAATAGATCATAAATATGCTTCAAAGCAATTTCGATAATGTACTCCAACAATTTCTTTGTTCTATAAGTACTATCTAGAAAACTAAAAGTTTCTTTGCTGCATTACTTTAGTCTATCTACATTCAAAAGTAGTATATAGTTGTTGTGATTGGAGGAAATACAAGACTTTTCTTAGTCACTAAGTCAGAAATACAACCTATGATTGGAGGAAATTTGCAGCTATGCAAGTTAGGTAAAAACCGATGTGCTCAAGAATTAGACAGCTTACTGCCAACAGGCATTTCGATCGATTCAACCTTTTCGATTGATCCAACACTTATCTTCGATCGATCGAAGCTGACGTGGCTTGAAAATATCTTCTTTGGCCCTATCCACTTTGTTGAGTTGGCACTGCCTCATTTCGATCGATTGTAAACATCTTCGATCGATCATGACTCCCTTTGATCGATCGAACTTCCTCTGGTGTATTTTTCTGGTTTCTTTCCAACTTTGCTCCTTAGCTCCAAAATTGAGCTAAATAGCTCTTATTAGCTTGTTTGAATTTTATTGACCTAAAATAGGCAAAAACACAAATAAGTACTAAGACATGAAAGTAAGATAGATGAATGGACTAAATTACCCTATCTTAGGTGCTAAAATGCGTCACATTTAAGCACTTATCACACCCCCAAACTTAGATATTGCTAGTCCCTAGTAATAAATTACAAAGAAAATAAAGAAATAAACAACTATACAACTTTGAACTAGAAAGTAATAAAAAGATAACGCCACTTTCACAGGGAACACGATTGCATTTAGTGTATGCAACAAGCTTTTTGATCCCCTAGGTTACCCCTAGTGGACGAGCGAAGTCTCGTAAGGGTTTCCAAAAATGATACTCACAAACGTTGAGTTCTTTGTCACTTAAGAGGTACCAATCTACAAAACAAGCATTGGGAGAAAACTTCCTCAAGTATGCAATTTTTCAACCATTTCCAAGCAATCTCCTAAAATCTCAGTATCAAACAAGCAAGTATGGTCCTCTACACATCAAGATAATGATTATGCAAATCAAAACAATTCTAGAATCCTTTTTAAGTGAACCGGCATCAAATATGTTGCTATCTAAGTCAACTAAAGAAATGATCACATCCGGCCTTAAAGTAGCACACAAATCTAGCACCGATCATTAAGACAACGAATGGACCTTTTATTAAAGATTTATTCAACTAGGTGCACTTATTCTTTCCACTTGATTTTATTTATTTATTTATTTTTAACCTAAAGGATCAAAGATGGAAGCATGGTGCAATTTAGTTATCTATTAAGATTTCTAGGGATCCATAAGGTCGAGCGTTAGGTCAATGACTCCCAAACCGGACGACTTTAGGGCATTAGGTGTTTAAACACCCCTAAGGACTTACAAACTTAAATTAACTAGGCTACAAATCAAAACAACCTCCATCTAATCATTTCCCACTTCTCACCTTTTGGGAAAAGTGCTCACTTTTTTATTTTCTTCTTTTTTATTTTTATTTTTTATTTTTAACCTAGAGTTTGGTCCCTCCACCTTTCGGCGCAAGAAATTCAATGCTTGATGAGGCTAGAATCTGGCTACTTAGTGAAAAGGGTTTGTTGTCCACCTTTGTCAAAAATGAAAGCTTTGAATGCACTACTAGCTCAATTGAGATATAATCAAATCAATAGTCAACAAATTATGTATCCCACAAATGAATACTAGTGTGCGCCTGTGCTAGTATAGAATCCTAGAGTGAATCTCAAAATAATCATAAGATCAAGATGATATGGACTATAAATGCAAGCAAGATATCAATCTTTCAAAAAATTTATTCCTAAATAGCATCCACAAAGCATACAAGGAGTATTGGACTATCATGTCAAATAAATTTTAAATTCTAAGTATCATGGTCCTTAAAAGATCCAAATCATGGCTCAAAACTCTCAAGTCATATCACATGCATAAAAATTAAGTGCGATATGTAAAATATGCTAACACACCCCCAAACTTAATCTGTGTATTATCCTCAATGTGTAAAGAAGCAACAGATAATGGAAAGAGTATACCAAATGGGTGTTGTAAATGAGACCTAGCAACGGAAGCTTAGCATTAGAAAGCGCACCCCCAAACTGAGATTCCAAAAACCTATCTAAAAATTGTTACACTAGCAACTGTCAAAGCATAAAATAATTCAAGCATTCAAAGGCAATATGTCACAAAATGAAAGAGAGAAGAAAGATTAAAACCAACATAAAATATGAAAGTAGCAATACTACACAAAGGGCAATTTTTTTTTTTTTTGTTTTTTTTGGATCAATCGAAGAATTCTTCAATCGATCGAGCCTAAACATGATTGATCGAAACTGCTTGAAAACTCAGGCTAAGGATCAAAAATTCCCGACACAAACTCGATCGATCGAACATTTCTTACTAACTTTCAATTGATCGAACATCAGGTCGATCGATTGAAGACTTTAGGCTTCAAAATTTTTGAAAAACGTAATTTTTGAAAAGTGCATAACATACCTGGAAAAACTTTAATGGGATAAAAATGACCTTTATTAAGATGCTTCAAAAATGAAAGACTAAAGAGAGAATAGAGAAATAGAGTTTGGAAACTCTGTGGAACTAGGTTTAATGTCCCTAGACGATGTTTAAATGATCTCATTCATCGAAATAGACTGGATCCACCAAGAGGGCGGCTTCCATATGTCTTTGAAAAACTTACCCTTCAATGTAGGGCTTCAACTTTTGCCCATTTACTTTGAATATGTTGCCATCTTTTAAGTTCTTTATCTCAACTGCCCATGAGGCACAACAAAAATAATTTCATATAGGCCTTCCCATTTGGTACGCAACTTTCTAGGAAATAGTTTAAGTCTAAAATTGAAGAGCCATGCTTTTTGTCTGGGTTCTAAGGAGTTCTTCATAATATATTTATCATAGAAAGCTTTAATCCTCTCTTTGTAAAGTTTGGCTTTATCATAAGCATTGTGTCTCAACTCTTTCAACTCATTCAATTGAAGTAAACGATTCTCTCCGGCTTTGTCAATGTTAAGATTGAGTTTTTTAACTGCCCACATAGCTTTATGTTCTAGCTTAACCGGAAGGTGGCAAGGCTTTCCATATACAAGTCTATAAGGAGACATGCTAATGGGAGTCTTATATGTCGTCCGGTAAGCCCATAAAACATCATTCAATTTTCATGACCAACCTTTCTGGGTTGGGTTCACTGTTTTCTCAAGAATTTGCTTTATTTACCAGTTTAAAACTTCCACTTGCCCACTTGTTTGAGGATGGTAAGGGGTGGCAACTTTATGAGTGATGGAGTACTTTAAAAATAATTGCTTCAAGAATTGATTGCAAAAATACTGTTCTCCATCACTAATCATTGCCCTTGGCATACCAAAACGAGTGAAAATGTTCAATTTAATGAATTGAATAACCACGGAGTGGTCATTTGTTTTGGTAGCACAAGCTTCCACCCACTTGGAAACATAATCGACGACTTGTAAAATGTATTGGAAGCCATAGGACATAGGAAAAGGACCTATGAAATCAATGCCCCATATATCAAAGATTTCCACAACGAGAATATTGGTCAAGGGTATCATGTCTTTTTTTAACATCGATCCCATTTTTTGACATTGCTCACACTTCTTGCAAAAATTATAGGCATCTCTATAGATGGTGGGCCAAAATAGTCCACTTTGAAGAACCTTCAAGGCGGTTTTTTTTGCACTAAAATGTCCATCACATGCTAGGGTATGGCAAAATACAAGGACACTTGGAACTTCACTCTCCATAATGCATCTTCTCACAATTTGATCAGAACAATATCGAAATAAAATGGGATCTTCTCAATAGTATTTTCGGATGTTGGCAAAGAAACGGTTCTATTCTTGCATTGACCAATAGGTTAGAAGCTTGCCAATTATAAGATAGTTCACAATATCGGTGAACCAAGGCAATTTTTCATTAGAAATTTGAAAGAGTTGTTTATTCGGAAATGAATCATGAATTGGTAGGCTTAGGGAAGATTCTACCATTAACCTTGAAGGATGGTTGGCAACCGTATTTTTGGTGTCTTTCTTATCTTTGATTTTGAAATCAAATTCCTGAAGGAGCAAAATCCATCTTATTAAATGAGATTTAGTTTCCTTTTTGGTTAAAAGATGCCTCAAGGCGGCATGATTAGAAAATATAATGACTTTTGAGTTAGGACTGAAATTTATCAAGAGCATACACATCGACAAGTAATTCTTTCTCGATAGTGAAGTAATTCAATTGAGCTCCCGAAAAAGTCTTGCTTGCAAAGTATATGGCGCATGAAAGTTTACCTACCCTTTGACCCAAAACAACTCCTATTGCATAGTCAGATGCATCACACATGATTTCATATGGTAATAACTAATTCGGAGGTTGCATGATGGGAGCGGATGGCAATAAACCACGGAGTGTATGAAAAGCATCTAGGCATGCTTGATCAAAGACAAATGGGTCTCCTTGGCAAGAAGATTGTATAAGGGTCTAGCAATTTTGCTAAAGTCTTTGATGAAGCAGCGATAGATACTTGTATGACCTAGAAAGGAGCGAATCTCTGTCACCGTAGAAGGTGGAGGCAATTTAGATATGAGCTCAACTTTTGCTTTATCAACCTCGATACCCCTTTTTAAGATGACATATCCCAAAATAATCCCCTCTTGAACCATGAAATGACTCTTTTCCCAACTAAGAACGAGGTTTGTTCCACGACATCTTTAAGCACTAAAGATAGATTTTTAAGGCAAGAATCTCGAGCTTTAATGCCTTATTATTTTTTCTTCCTTTTTTCTTGCAGGGCTCGAGCCTCATGACTTAGGCTTGAGCTTTGGTACTTAGATTCTTCTAAATTTCACCATTTAAGCTCCCAACTTGCTTTGAATGACCGGCAACGACTCTGTAAGCTTTGATATCAGTTTTTTCATCGTAAAATCTCAGTTTTAACCGTTTCTCTGGGAAAGTACCAATAAACACACAATAAATTTTTGGGGCTCGAATATACAATATTCAACGTTCATCACGTAGCTACAAAAGTTGGTAGAGTCCGGGCGCGTTCGGGAATTGATAGCACACTGCCAGCAGTCATTTCGATTGATCGAACAGGACTTTGATCGATCCAACAGTTGTTTTGATACATCAAAGTTGACATGGCAAGATATTTTTGACACCTGGCAACCTTATCCATTGAGCTGGCACCACCTTGATCGATTGTAGATATCTTCGATCGATTGGGACTTGCTTCGATCAATCGAAGTTCCTTTAGTGTAATTTTCCTGACTTCTTTTGGGTCTTCTCCTTAGTTCCAAAACTGAGCTAAAAGGCTTTTTTTTAGCCAATTTGAACCTTATTGACCTGAAATAGATAAAAACACAAATAAGTACTAAAATATCCCAGCTTAGGGTGCTAAAATGCATCACATTTGAGCACTTATCACAATGCCTTCCTTACTGCCTTTGAATACACCCCTAATTCAAAAGCCACCACACTGGGCCTAATGGAGTGATGCAAATCTTGAATAAACTTTCAAGTTTTCTCCTGTTCATCCCTTACCACTTCAATAGTGAAGTATGAAAGAGAAGTGAATTAATTTTCACACTCAGCCACCATCATGTCGCCTTGCTCAATGCAGTTAAACTGCATTCTCAATTCCCTCTTTTTAGTCACTGGAAAGTACTTTTCCAAGAAAATACCCTTGAAGGTATCCCAACTTATACCATCAATGCCATAAGCACTAGTCATGGTCTTCTACTATATCCTCGCATCCTTGGTAAACTTATACGTAGCTAATGTGATGTTCAACCAATCATTGGGCACTGTCATTGCCCCAAAATGCTTCTTAACCTGTTCCAACCAATTGTCCTCAACCAATGGGTCTGGACCTCCTTCAAATGACTCCTTCATCAGTTTATCAACCTGAATAATACACCGAAGGTTCTTTTCCATCTCTGTCTCTTGTGGTTGAGTAATTGGCTGTTGTACTACCTGTGGAATAATGGTACATGCCAAACTCTGAAAAGCTAAAGTCACAGCCCTCGTTAACAAAGCCTCATCTACTAGTACTTATGGATTAACATCCACTTCTACACTTTGTCCTTGCCCCAATCGAACTGTGTCCTGTGGGGACTGCCCTTTATTTACTCTTTTTTCAACTTTACTTGGATCCATCTCTCTATTCCGTCCTCAAGCACGGTACTATAAAAACAAGAAATGGTCGATCAGAATGACTTCACATTAAGCAGCTCAGTCCACGAGCTAAAAGACTCACGCAACTCGTCTGGTAGGGACAAAACTTATGCTGGCTCAAACGAGAAAACCCCACACTTTCATAGGTTGCAAACTTCCATATACAGATACACTATATCATCAAAATAAGTCACAATGGTCATCTAGACCCAAGCCGCATGGTCTTAGACATAAGAATGGTGATTTCACATAATTACCCCTTTTAGTTTTGAAGGTTCTCGCAGCTATCCTCATTGAAATGACCATAACTTTTTTACAATTGAAATCTATGGCTATAATTGATATCATTAGAGAGCTAACTCAAAATCTTTGAACTTAGACTCAAATTTGACCCAATTTGGAGTTTAAACGGGAGAGATATGGCTGTTTGAAGTCGTAAGTCCAAAGTTATCCCTGATCTAAATCAGTAGACACTAGTGGGCTATTCAGGTCGACCGAAATAACCCATCAGTTGACCAAAATAACCCATCAGTTGACCAAAATGGCTCACCGATCGTCCAGTTGTGCCTCTAAAGTTCCCTAAGCTAATGGTTTAGGTCTCAAAAGGTATCGGTCGACCGAAATAACTCACCGATTGACTGAAATGACCCAAAAATGCAAAATTTGCCCTGTCTAAGTGTTCTAAACACTTGGCATGACCTTTAGTCTAATATACAACCTTGGATATAATTAAAACTTGTCCTAAACAACCATAAACATGCACACATTGATAAAACAAAGTTTATACATCGTTGTAAGGTCGAATTACAACATTATACATTGATATAAACATATTTTACATTAATACGAATACATGGAGGCAACAAGACATAAACTCCTAACAATATCTATAAAAATGTAGGCATATCGTCCTTGTCTCCGCGTCAACTCATGAAATGTTTAAAGAAAGGGGAGAGCACCACCGCTCAGTAGAGAATACCTAAGGCATCGTTCCTAAAGCCGAGTGAGTAAACACATAAAGAAAGGGATGTCGAGATAAGGGGTCATGCTTTCGTGTGAAAAATAATAAAGCTCATCAATACATGGCATAACAATAACAACTTGTAACAGCATAACCATTTAAACACACAAATAAGTCCATTAATGCAACAAAATTTTATACCATGGCTTATCCCAAACCAACCCCAAGACCTCTTCCTAGGCACACTTGCCCCATCTCTTTCAACCCAAACCATCTACTCAAAATATCATCATATCCCACAAACTTCAAATGGCACAAGCCAACCACTCGTCCACCATTTGGTCCACTGGTTAGCTATCCATGGCATAAGGCTACCGCTCATCACCATTTGGGGCCTAGCTACTGAAAACTTAGAAACAAAGCAATCGCTTGTCTTCCGTCCATCACATACCTTCTCAACATATACCTTATCCCTTTTACATCATCATTTCCTTCACCAATTCCTTTATCCAACGAATGAGCAAAAATGCGTCCAAGAATGCATTTAGCTAGTCTCATGAAATGAACAAGCCAAAATACATCATCAAATCCATAACACATTAACATGCTTTCATACAATTTGAGATTTAACCTTTCGATTCACATGGTTCATTGATCACATACAAAGCATGCTTAAAATAGATAAATAACCGTTTAAAGTATAATTGCATATGCTATATCATTTAAATCACATTATCATGAAATTGTCACTTAAACATACAATTTCTAATAATTGATAACTAAAGCATGCTTGTAAATCATCCATATTAACACCTTAGTATATTCTCAACTCAACCACATCACAAAAAGCTCATATATCATATTAATTTTCACATAGCTAGCACATAATTACACAATTAAGCATCATCCAAGGTATAGTAAAGCTATGAATTTCTCATGTAATCAATAAAATCACTACACATGGTGTCTAAAGTATGCTATATCAAGAGAGTAACACACAAGAACTCACAAAACACCTAGGACTTCATGAATTAGACACCTCTACCTTAAATTGGGATGACATAAACGAAGAATATAGCAATGTCAAAAAAATTTCGAACACGAAAGACCGCCGTGGGACCCACTAGGCATCTCCGGGGCGTGAAAACCAAAACTGACCGAAATGAACCCAAATGGGTTTCTAAGGGTTCTAAACTCGAAGAAATATCACACACAACCTCTGGAACACCATGGCATGCATCCTCGTGCACAAATAAAAAAAAAAAATGTCCGAAAAATCAGAAAAAATCAGAGACATCACATGAGTTATCAACATTTTAAAGACATTAGTCTATTTCAATCAATTTCGTTTACGAATTGAGTAATTTATGATTATTTTTATTATTTACCCATAAAAAAAAAAAAATTAAGACTCACTAGTTCTTTTTAATGTCCTTTGTTTCATAGGCATGAGGCAAAATTTATCCAACAAATTGTTCAAGAGATTATAAAAAAATTGGAACGTATACCATTATATGTTGCCAAGTATGAAGTGGGGATAGATTCTCGTGTCAAAGAAGTGATCGCTTTGCTAAATGCTGGGTCAAAGGAAGTGTGCATTGTGGGAATTTGTGGAACAGGGGGAATAGGAAAGACAACCATAGCCAAAGTTGTCTTCAATCGAATATTTAATCAATTTGAAGGTTGTTGTTTCCTTAGTGATGTGAAAGAAGTTTCAGAACGACATAATGGTCTAACTTATCTACAACAACAACTCTTGAATGACATCCTAATGGAAGAAGTTCAAAAGGTGTCTAATGTTGACTACGGGATCAATGTGATAAAGAAAAGATTATGTTACAAGAAGGTCCTGGTGATTCTTGACAATGTGGATAGTTTGAAGCAATTAGAAAGTTTAGCTGGAGCAGATTGGTTTAGTTTTGGAAGTAGGATCATTGTAACAACCAGAAATGAACGTTTATTGGTGGAGCATAAAGTAGATGAAATGTACAAGGTTGAGTTGTTGAATGACGATGAAGCTCTTCAACTTTTTAGTTGGTATGCTTTCACTAACAACCATCCCTTGGTGGATTATTTGGAACTCTCACAAAGTGTGATAGATTATGCCCAAGGCCTTCCATTAGCTCTTCAAGTTTTGGGTTCTTTTTTATTTAAAAGAAGTATTAAAGAATGGGAAGATGAACTGGATAATTTGAAAAGAATTCCTAATGAACAAATTCATGATGTTCTTAAAATAAGTTTTGATGGCCTTAACGACACAGAAAAGGATTTATTCCTTGACATTGCTTGTTTCTTCAAAGGGTATGACAAAGATTATGTAATGGATATATTGGGCAGTAATGGGTTTCACCCACGAATTCCAGTTCTTATTGAACGGTCATTGATAACTATCTCATCATACAACAAGGTGTGCATGCATGATTTGTTACAAGAAATGGGTAAGGAAATTGTTCGTCAAGAATCACCTGATGATCCCGGCAAACGAAGTAGGTTGTGGTTTTATGAAGATATTTATAAAGTGTTCAGAGAGAATACGGTACGTTCCAACTCCATATAAGTGTATTTGCAACTTTGATATTCATGTTGTGAAAAAAAAAAAGAAAAAGATTTCTTTATCTTTTTTCCATCTAAACAGTTGTAAACTTAGATAATTTTAAGGTTTTAACATTGCTTGGTAACTTACACAATGTTCTTGGTGATCAGGTGACCGAAATAATTAAAGGCATTATGCTAAACTTGCCTGATGATCATGTACAACCAGAGGAGTTACATGTAGATGTTGATGTCTTCGAGAAGATGAAGAAACTTAAGCTACTCAAACTCAGTGGCATACGACCTTGTGGACAACTTACATATCTTTCAAATGAATTATGTTATCTCGATTGGGATGATTACCAAGCAAAGTTTTTGCCATCCAATTTCCATCCAAAAAATCTTGTTCAACTTCGCCTTTATCACAACCAAATCAAAGAAATATCATCAAGTATCAAGGTATGCTCAGAGTTTATTTATACAATTAGATACGTATGAATAGTACTGTCGAATTTTATTGAGACTGATTGATTTCTTTTATTGCTTGTTTCCTTTCCAGTTTCTCGAGAAGTTAAAATACCTTAATCTCGGTCATTCCTTATATTTGTATAAAACTCCTGACTTGTCTAGTCTCCCATATCTCGAGGAATTAAATCTTGAAGGATGTAAAAATCTAATTGAGGTCCATGAGTCGATTGGAGTTCACAAGAGGCTTGTTAGTTTGGATATGACGGATTGTAAAAGTCTAAGGAGTCTCACAAAAAGCATCAAGTTGGAAAAGTTGAAATCTTTGAATCTAGGAGGATGCTTAAAACTTGAGAAGTTTCCGGAGATTCAAGAGTGTATGAATAGTTTGCGGCAACTTAATTTAGAGAAAACTGTAATAAAAGATTTGCCTTCATCAATTGAGCTTCTTGGAGGGCTTCAGTATTTATGGGTAGGTAATTGCCGAAAGCTTAAAAGGGTTCCAAGTAACATTTTTTCTAGAATGAAGGATTTAAAATTCCTTGACATGGGAGGAACCACTATAGAACAGTTACCATCGTCCATTGTACACTTGTGTAGCCTTAGAAACCTTCGGCTAAGTGATTTACAAAAAGTGTCTCCCAAAACGCCAAATTCAATGGTGCCATTTGCATTGGTGCGAAAGAGAACTCCTCCTGCTTCAACTAATTATTTGCAACTAGATAAACTGCTCTCCGCTTTGAGCACTCTCTCTGTTTTAAATTTAAGTGGAAGCAATTTCTCTAGCATACCAACAAGCCTCATTCAACTCAAATGTCTGGAAAGCCTTCATTTGGAAGATTGCACAAGCCTCC
>JAOTQH010000060.1:2735882-2747424 GCA_025631255.1 Cornus kousa | reverse complement strand
TGAAGAGGTCTGGCGGCTGGTCATCGTTAGGTCAAGGTAGGTTAGGGTTTCTTTTTCCCTATCACTTATGAAAAGTGTATTTCCATATATAAGGGCAAGGGGTTGCAATTAATAAATTATTAGAAAAAAAAAGGGAGATCAATTGTGAATTCCAAACTAAAAAAGGGAGAAGCATAGTTTCTGGGGGTAGGAATGGGTGCATCTTGTTCAATGCTTTTCTGAATTAAACGATACCAAATTACTTAGTTAAATGATACTCAAAGTGGGTTCGAAATTTTTTTTTTTTTTTTTTTTTTAAGTTTTTGAGTGAAGGAATGATTTAATTTAAAAAGAATAATTTGATATTTTAAAATATAAGTTGGGAGAATATTTTGGACTAATGATTTTTGACGTATATATAATTATTTTGCTTAATTCAACCAAAGTTAAAAATAAACTTATAAAATAGACATTTTGTTATTTTAAACTCTGAAGATGGATGCAAGTGTTGTTTCCCATTTTATCTCATCTATTCCAAAATTTCGAGTAACTAAAATGCCCATTTTACCCTTCATTTACTACTCTCACATACCACCACACTAAACACGATTCTTTCTCTGCAAAGCTCTCGACATCGGAGGTACAAGCTCGAATCTCTCTCGGGCATCATCGCTGTCATACCATAGCAAGGTTTGCTGGAAATGATTGCTTTTACACTCTGGTTAAATAATGAACAGCAAAGTAATGTGCATAAAGAGGAGAAGACATATATGTATAAAGACAAGCAACCAGTTAGTCACTGTACTTTGTGAATATGTATAAGCCCATTCAAAAAAGACGAGCAACCAGTTTGCATGGCATTCTTTTATATTCATATTGAAGATTTTAGCCGCCTTTATTATTGGGTTTCATCAAGTAGTTAATGTGTCGCACTTCAGTTTTATAAGGAACAAAACAGAGGAAGAAAGGTGCAGGTTAATTTAGATGTGCTTGATTTTAGTGGCTCACTTCTATCATGCACATGTTAAATTTTGCTTTTACCGATATTGCTTATGATGATTTTATTTATATGCTTTTTCCCATAACGGCTGTAAAGTGATCAAAGATGGAGTACCTGGTGCCTGGTGGGTGGGTGTGGAAGGCGTTGGGCTTGTGTGAACGTCTGCAACGCTATACGAAGATGTCCGGCAAGTCCCTGGATGGGGCGATGAATCACCTCATTTGAGAACAGCAGTGGGTATTTTGGTTTTTAAGTAATTTTTAAAAGGTAAGTCAAAGGATAGCAATGTCTTTTTACATATAAAAGTAGTCTAACACAACTAAAAAAATACAAACGATAAGCAATACTAATAATTTTCAAAAAGTGTTTTAATGTGACATTTTACCAAATTTAAAAAGTGTCAACGCAATTAATCCAAATATTTAAAGAGATATTGATGGGCTTTTCATGTTTTCAAATTAATTTGAAGTCCCTGGTTCTTACTAACAGCTTCTTGAAGTCTTGTTCTATGACCCTTAGTTGCTAGTTTGCAATGCCATTGAGTGAGCTAAAAAGCAGACATCCAAAAGATAGAATACTTCTGACATTAAAAATTAAAGTGGAAGACTAGAAGAGGGCTTCGTCCCGGCACAAAATGCGGAAGCAGAAAATTTCCACAAGATGGAATACCTTTGGCACTAAAAATAAAAGTGGAAGACTCGAAAAAGAGACTTTCTGTACAAACACTTGCATTGATCTTACGCTTGGCTAAATTCTCTAGAAAGTAGAAACCGCTAGCTCCTCCCATTCTCACCAACAAGAAGCAGTACTAAACCGAGTTTAGTGATTTACCTATTCCACAAACTTAATGTCTTTCTTAAATTTCTTCTGTGTTTGTTTAGAGCTTTGCACTTCCATAGACACCATTTCATTCAGTCAATCCATTCAAGATCCTGAAAGTAAAGTCTCCAATGGCCTGGGATTTTTCAGTCCTGTCAACACAACCAATCGTTGGACTCGTTTCTAGCAAAACTGTGATCATTATGAAAATTGTGTTATAATGGTGTGTCCTTTAATGGCTGTGGATTGGGTAGCTAATAGGGACAAACCTCTAAATGATTCTTCTGGGACTCTGAAGATCGATGGCAATCTTGTAGTCTTGGATGGACAGGAAAGGATCATCTGGTCATCCAATCTTTGAGTCCTGTGGCAAATTCCAATGCATTTTTGTTTTTTACCTTCTGGATATTTGTGCCTAAGAATTTTTATTTTTTTAAAAAAATACAGTTTTGTATTAATTTCAATTAATTTGCTACATCCATCTAGTTCTTGCAACAATTATATTCTGATGAAGAAAAAATTCTTTAACATACTGTAATCCGCTAATTTTCAGTCACAAGACAAACAATTTATCTAGTCCAACAAGCGTCACCATTTCCGGCAAGGAGTTGAACATAACTAGAACCTCTATCACTAAAATTTGTGCTACCCTTGAGAGAAGCAAAGTAGAAATGTCCAAGCATCCAAAAAAAGACTGATCCTTGTTGACAAAATGGCAATCAAATTGGATGAATTCATTTAGGAAAAAAAATTGGATGAATTCATTTTTGTTATTTGACTTCTCTCTTATGTTACCCTTCTTAGAAATTTCATACCAATTAAGTTTGTGGGGATGCATGTGGTTGTAAAATTCCTCCACCAGTGGAAGAATATTTTGGCTTTTAACAGTAATTCACGAGTAATATATTTAAATAATAATAACAACTCGTACAACCCTCGCCTACTCTCTCCTCTATCCCTGTGACCGAAAACTGTCTCTACTGTCACTCTCCCCCTCTCTCTACTTTCACCACCTTTGGTCTCACCCACAATCCACCCTCTTTCTCTCTCCACTTTCTCTAAGTTATTGTCTCTCTCTCCTGGAATTCGACGGGGAAGACCCTTGTTGAGGCTAATATTACTTGTTCCAAGACCCAGAAGATTTCTGGTCTTCTCGGCATGGGAAGGTTTGGGATGTGTTTTCCGTCAAGGAAGGTGAGTACTACTTGCTCTTTCCATTTGATGGATATCAGAACATATTCATGAGGACGAGGAGAAGATTGGGATTTTATTGTTTGTTATCAAGAGATAATTGTGTTTATATTATGCGAAAATTCCCATCAAATTATGGGTATTTAGTTTTATTTGATTGTTGGGACAATTATTTGAACATTTGTTTGGGCGATATGGCAAGGGTAATGCCTCCCTTGGAATTTAGTGGTTGTTTTGGAATTGCATTTGTTTAGGCCTACCATTACAGTGTTTATGCATATATGTTGGAAAATAAGGAAATTGTTTTGGGTTATAGAGAGAGATTCAGATGCAACAAGAGATATACTTCGAGAGAGAACTTCATATGAATATATATATAGAGAGAGAGAGAGGAGTCGGAGTGAGTTGCAGAGGGCAACGAAGAGAGAGAGATTTGTAGAGGTAAAGCTATAGATATACATTTATGAAAGAGAAAAGAATAAGAAGAAGAAGCTAGAGTTATACCGGTAAAAGAGAGGGAGAGATAAAATTGTGATTGCGGCTGGAGAGAGAAAGAGGGGCACTTTTGTCTTTAATCATAAAGGGTAATGTCAAATTGGCAAGTTAGGGATGTAATATGCACAATAGTTTTCTGCGTATATATTGGTACAGAGAAAGGGATATAGATTGATTGTTGACAATTTTGACTCGAGAGAGAGATTGGATGGTTGATGAAGTTGAAAATAAGAAACCAACCTAAGTCATCAAAAGGCTGGTCCTCCTTTAAAAATTAGCTTTCAAATTTGGCGGCTTTGAGAAATAGTTCTGCCCATTATTTTAGTCTGCTTTTACACTAAATCTCATCAAGAGATGGATAATTCTTCACGCATGGTAATACATAGACAACAGACCATAAGAAACCACTCCTCCCATTCTCACCAACAAGAAGCACTAAACCAGGTAAGAGATTTACCTATTCCACAAACTTAATGTCTCTTCTTCAATTCCTTGTTCTCCTACTTTACTGTGTTTGTTTAGAGCTTTGTTCTTCCATAGATACCATTTCATTTAATCAATCCATTCAAGATCCTGGAAGTATAGTCTCCAATGGCCAAACCTTCGAACTGGGATTTTTCAGTCCTGTGAACACTACCAATCGTTATGTTGGCATATGGTATAATGGTGTTCCTGTAAAAGCTGTGGTATGGGTAGCTAATAGGGGCAAACCTTTAAATGATTCTTCTGGAGCTGTGAAGATCTCAAAAGATGGTGATCTTGTAGTCTTGGATGGACAGCAAAATATCATATGGTCATCCAATCTTTCAAGTCCCACGGCGAATTCAAGTGCCCAGCTTTTGGATACCGGGAACCTTGTTTTGAGGGATAATTCTAATGGGAGCATAACATGGGAGAGTTTTCAACATCCTTCAGATTCATTCTGGGCAAAGATGAGAATTGGTAATGATGTGAATACAAATGCCAAGATTTTGATGACATCATGGAAGAGTCTTTCAGATCCATCCGTTGGTAGATTCTCAGCTGGTCTCGATCCTCTGAAGTACATGCCGGAGATCTTTGTATGGAATGGCAGTCGTCCACACTGGCGTAGCGGTCCTTGGAATAGTCAGATCTTTACTGGGGTGCCCTACATGGAGTCGGTATATCTCGATGGATTTAATATTGTAAATGACAAACAAGGAGGCATCTACTTATCTTTCACTAATGCAAATGAATCTAGATTAACATACTTTGTATTGAATTCTGGAGGAACTCTAATGCAAAAGTACTGGGATGAAGGGACGGAAAACTGGGAGTCAAATTGGTCGGGTCAAATTTCCGAATGTGATGTGTATGGCAAGTGTGGGCCATTTGGAAGCTGTAATTCACAAGAGGACCCAATTTGCACCTGTTTGACAGGGTTTGTGCCAAAGTCTATAGCGGAATGGAGTAGTGGAAATTGGACTAGTGGGTGTGTGAGGAAGACACCATTGCAGTGCGAGAAAAACAATAGTACTGGTGGTGTAGAGGGCAAAGAAGATGGCTTTTTGAAGCTGAAGAACATGAAGGTGCCAGACTTTGCTATGTGGTCATCTGCTGCTGAAGATGAATGTGAAAACGAATGCTTAAAGAATTGTTCCTGGGTAGCGTATGCATATCATGCAGGAATTGGTTGTATGCTTTGGAGCGGAACCTTAGTTGACATACAGAAATTCTCAATCACTCGGCCAGATCTTTACATTCGCTTGGCATATTCAGACCTTGGTAATATGTTTTCTCTTATATTTATATGATTTTGTAAATTGATTTCTTGCAACTATGGCGTCTTTACTGTTTGGTATAGAATAATAAAAAATCATTCGGATTTGAATCATTCACTATTCTAAAATGGTAAACACATGAATTTGTAATATATTTGATATCTTTGAACTATTTCGACAACTTTAGTAGAGTATCATCCTATTTTTCCAATGGGAAAGAGAATTATGGAAGTAAGTTTTATGTCATTCCTACATTATTCTAACGATTGTTTTCTCTGCAAATCTTCTCCTGAATCCATCCCTCACCTTTTATTTCTTTGCCCTTTCTCCTCTCAAATTTGGGACTCCATTTTTGGTCTCCAAGACCTGCACATCAGCCCCCCAAATTGGCATTCTTTTGTTGACTGGCTTTCCTTCCACTGTGGTTCTTCGAACCAAACCATATGCTTACAAACTCCTTTTTGCATGTACCGTCTGCAATATATGGCATGACAGAAACTTTAGAGATTTCAGGAACCACTCCCGTTCCCCTTCTGCCATTTCAAAACACATATGGGAAACAGTCAGAGTCGGACTCAGGCTCTTCTTGTTGCTATACTTCCTACTTATTTTTTTGTGTTCAATTGTACAGCTGAACTCTGTTCTAGCTTCTAGCTGTATAGCTTGATTAGAGTAGGATTCAACTGCTGTAGTTTTTCTTTGTTGCTCTCTTGAGCTGCTTGGCTATTGCCTCATCTTTTGTGCATCTCCTTCACAATTTATACAATTGAAGGTGGTTTTTGTTAGGATGTGACTTAAATTCTTGAAACTTGTCACACTTTTGCAGACCGTTTGCACTTTCTGGGCTGTGGAGTTCTGAAGAGTGCAACCTTTCACACTTTTGGGAACCAGTCACACTTGTCTGATATGTGCGGCATTTATTTCCTAAACAAGTTTTGTGCTTCCAAAAGGGTGTAGACTTGTGGGGGAAGTTGTTTCTCGTTAGAATCCTATTTTAGAGTTGTATTTTGATTAGGTAACTTCTTATTAGACAAGTTTTGCGTTCCAAGGAATTGTAATTTTTGTCCAATAAGGAATTGGGTTTGAAGACTCTATAAGTAGAGGTCGAGTTGTGTGGAGAGAGTAGAGAATAAGGGCAGAGTGAGTGAGGAGAGAAGAGGGTGGGTACAAAAGTAGAGAAATGTAGAGTTTGCTCTTAAGCCGAAATTCAGAGTGGGTTTGCTCTGAGCCCAGAAAGAGCCATAGAAGTTGGATGATATACTTCCTATGGGTGAGTGAATTAGTGCATAAATGATTGACTGAATGATTGAGTGAATGACAGATTGATTGATGTAGTGGGCATTCTTTACAATTGGAATATTCTCTTCTTGATTCATGATAGTAGAATTTATTCTCTTTGGACGTAGCCCTAGAGTTAGGGCAAACCATGTAAAATATTGTGTTATGTGTTGAGGGTTGTGTGATTGAATTTCCATGCTTGATTGATTGTTGATGTGATGTGCTTCCGTTGTGCTGAACGACAAAGGGGATTTAATTCCCAACTGTTTTGGGCTTAGAAAGGTAGAAGACGTAGACAAAGCCTCCATGTACTGTCTGTTTTGGGATATTTTGCGAGGTAAAGAGAGCTTATGGATCAGCTGGTGCCAAGCTTTGTATCTTCAGAATCAGTCTATTTGATCCTGTGTTCCTAAGGCATACACACTCTAGATTCTGGAAACAGGTTTTAGATATTAGAGAAATAATGGCAGCTAGTTTACAATTTAAAGTGGGTAATGGTCACTATAAAACTATTTCTGGACTCTTGGTGGAATGGTGAAACCTTATTTCAAAGGTTTGGGCACAGCCGCACAGGATATACAGAATGTTTGATCTTCCAAAGTCTGCAAACCTTAGTGCTATTATTCAAAATAGACAGTGGCAGAAACCTATGTTCATGGCAGAAGAGGCAAATCAAATTTGGCAGCAGGTGATTAATTTTCAAATCTGTCAAGAACAGGATGGTATCAAATGGAAACATGGGATTCCCAATTTCAAATCCTTTTGGAATTTTTGCAGTCATCACTCACCTGTTAAAAGGTGGGCAAAGTTGGTGTGGAACAAGGTGAGACCAGCTGCTAGATTTACCTCTTGTCTGATCTTGCAGAACAATATCCCCACTCTCTCTAACCTTCAGAAAAGAGGAATATGTTTAACCTCTATATACCATAATTGCATAACTGGAATTGATACTGTAGAACATCTGTTCTTTGACTGTGTGTATGCTTAGTTGCCGTGGAAATGGATTGCTGAGTTATTTCAATGGAACTTGAGTCATCTTCAATTCTTGGACCAGGTTGTGGATTGGTTCATTTGCCAATCTTCTTTTAAATCAGTTAGAAGCAAGTTTGTTAAAGCTTTTTTTTACCACTACCATGTCCTCTGGCAAATTTAGTGGGATAGGAACCAGGCCTTTCACAATGAAGCCTCTAATAAGGATGTTCAATCGGTTAGAAATATCATCTAGGAAGTTATTGACGGTATGGGTGTGCCTCTTCAGGACCTGCTGGGAATGATCTGCACCTGATTTAGTTGTGGGCTTTACTGCTTTGATGTTTAATTTTGTTGTGTGGGATCCCTGTTCTGTTGTTCATTGGTTTGCTTTTCCTTTTGCTTATGTTTGGGAGCACCAAATTGGTGCATTAGATTTGGGATTGGAGGAAGTTTAGTTCAAAATTTCTACTAAATTTTTTCCAATCCTAAATTCAAGGCGCCAATTCGGTGCCGCCAAACATAACATTAGGAAAAAAAAAAAAAAAACAAATGTACACAAGTATTTGTAATCCTATCTTGACTGAATTTTTTTCACTTTTGTTCTTTCTACAGAGAAAAAGAGAAACATGAATTTAGTTATTGCAATTTCAGTGATCATTGGATCGCTCATCATCGCCGTTTGCATCTACTTTTCCTGGTGTTGGAGGGCTAAACGAAGAGGTAATTTGACATGCATAATTAGAATGAGCTCATCAAATTTGGTGATATTTACAGTTGTTATCTATAAATTATTTGCCAGATTCTGAATCAGGAATGAAGAAACAAGCAGAGTTATTATTGTTTGATAGACAAGTATATCCAAACCGTTCAGATGAAATCATAGTAGGTGATGTTTTGAGCAAAGTAAAACTAGAAGAGCTACCAGTATTCGAATTTGATAAGATAGCAATTGCAACGGACAACTTTAATTCAGGCAGTAAGCTTGGGCAGGGTGGCTTTGGTCCAGTGTACAAGGTAAAGTTTATTTCTCTAGAGATTTTAACTGCATTGAGTTGAACAAGTGGTAATCTTATGTTTGTTTCTAGGGAATCTTGCCAGGAGGAGGAGAAATAGCAGTGAAAAGGCTTTCAAAATCTTCTGGACAAGGGCTCAAAGAATTCATGAATGAGGTGTTATTGATTTCAAAACTCCAACACCGAAATCTTGTTAGACTCCTTGGCTGCTGTGCTGAAGGAGAAGAAAAAATGTTGATCTACGAATACATGCCAAATAAAAGCTTGGATGCTTTTCTCTTTGGTTAGTTGATGCTAATGCTCTTTGTTACACAAGCATTCCTCAACTCCTTCACTAAATTTGTAGTTTTATCTCTATTAGATTCATCGCACCCTTAAATTTCCAATGCATTTTTGTTTCTTTCCGTTGGATTTCAGATCCTGCGAAACAAAAACTTTTAGATTGGAAGAAACGCTTCAACATTATTGAAGGGATTGGTCGAGGACTACTTTACCTTCATAGAGATTCCAGACTAAAGATTATTCATAGAGATCTAAAGGCAAGTAACATTTTGTTGGATGAGGAGCTAAAACCCAAAATTTCAGACTTTGGCATGGCAAGGATTTTTGGAGGCAATCAAGATCAGGACAACACAAGAAGGGTTGTTGGAACTTAGTAAGTGGATGTTTCTTTGTCAAAATGCTTCAGAATTTCCATGCTATAACCTCTTATTTCTCATGGGTTAATTCAGCTCAGCTAATTAATCATACTCTTTTGACTGAAATTATATACCACAGTGGATATATGGCTCCTGAATATGCAATGGAAGGGAGATTTTCTGAAAAATCTGATGTTTTCAGCTTTGGAGTATTATTATTAGAAATTATAAGTGGGAGAAGGAACACTAGCTTTTATCAGGATGAACATTCTTTAGGCCTCGTAGGATTTGTAAGTCCATCTGAATCATTGCCTCTGTTAATCTCATTAATTATTTACTTACTATTAATGTTCAATTTTTTGAAGTTCATAATTTCACACTTCTGAGTCCTTTATTTTCAGGCATGGAAATTATGGAATGAAGATAATAACGTAGCATTGATAGATCCAACAATATCTGATCCATTCTTCCAAATGAAGATATTGGGATGCATACATGTAGGACTATTGTGTGTGCAAGAATTTGCCAAAGATAGGCCAAGCATTTCTTCTGCTCTTTCCATGCTTACTGGTGAAATTGCAGATCTTCCTATTCCGAAACAACCTGCACTTACTGAAAGACACGTTTCTATAAATGCAGAGTATTTTCAACAGAACCAGGAAAGCTGTTCTATAAACAGTGTCACTATAACAGCCATTGGAGGCCGCTAGTTAGCACATTCTCGAGAAAGAAACAAAAATCTTCTCCTTTTTCCTTCTGATTTGTGCCCAAGATATTTAATAAAATAGAGCTTTGTTTTCATTTCAATTAATTTGCTACATCCATCAAGTTCTTGCAAAAAGTATATTCCGATGAAGAAACATCTCTTTCACATTATTCACTAATTTTCAGTCACAATGCAACAATTAATTTAGTCGAGTAAGCATCACCTCTATCACTAAAAATTGTGCTACCCTTCAGAAAAGCAAACCAGAAATGAATTCATTTTTGTTATTTGGCTTTCAACAGTGGAGGAAAGTAATTCACTTCACTTGTACCGAGTGGAAGGCAAGTTATTTCCAACATTACATTTCCCTTTGGACGGAAGGAAATGAATATTGAATAGGCAAATACATAAATAATTCACTGGTCCTGCACTTGTTTTGCTCTCAAGAAAATAAAATGACTATCCTTCGTTCTTTTTTTAAAAAAAAAAAAAAAAAAAATTATTATTTATTTAGAAATGATTTCCTATTTATTCTTACACAATTTTTTTTTTTGGAGGATGAAGTTCTTTTTTCTGCCAAGCATGATCTGCGGAGATCTAGTGATTGTGGAAGGATACTGAATTTGGTCATTTCTGAAATTAACTATTGAAAATGATCATGTTCAAAATAATTGAGGAAGTGGACAACATTTCCATCATTTATAAATTGAAAATGATCATTTCAAAATAATTGAGGAAGTGGACAACATTTCCATCATTTATAAATTAAATCATAGATGAATTTTTTAAGGCACAAATCACAGATGATTGACCAATGCCAATTGAGATTGTTGACAATTTTGAGTCATGGAATTGGTTCATCTTTGGCGCCCCTTTCCTTGTACCCGTGTCTAGAGATGAACCGGTTCAAAAGAATCATAGGACTGGTTTATCTTTGGCAGCCCCTTTCCTTGAACCTATGCTTAAAGATGAGCTGGTTCAAGAAAAAGATATTGGATGATGAAAGCTGAAAATAAGAAAACTTCTGAGGTACTAAAATGCTGGTCCTTCTTTCAACCTCAACACTAAATTCAAATACAATAACCACGTTACCAATATAATTTGCCCCACGTCACTAAAATACAATTTAGTGTAAAAATGGTAATTACCTTTTAGTCATCAAATAAAACACAACAACCACGTTATTAACGTAATTTGTTACACGTTACTTAAAATACGATAAATGATTTAGAGTGAGTAAAACTTTATTACATTATCTCAATAATCCTAAAATATAAATTTAATTACATTCCCAAAACTATAATTATACATGAATTGGCCAAATGCAAAATAGCAAAATCATCTTCTATTGACTTTCAAGCTTGCGGAGGATTTTCATCCGCCGTTTCCTTGCCGTGACCTGAAAAAAAATAATAATATGGAGGGGTGAGCAAATTGCTCAGTAGGTGACGCCTAAGACGCACCTCATAAGACCCCGTGAATCCAAAACAAGGAATAGGCCAATGGGAATTGGGGTCATTCAATGTAGGGGAGAAATACAACTTAATTATCAATCTCAACACAATTAATAAAATGCCATGGGGATGCAATGCATGTCAATGTCGCTCCCCATTTTCACAATTTAATCATCACTTTCAAACTGTTAATACAGCCCGCCCTTTGGTGACCCCGCAGCGACACGAGAGGAGGATTGGCTAGTGTCCCTGACC
>JAOTQH010000060.1:2683188-2706636 GCA_025631255.1 Cornus kousa | reverse complement strand
ATATAAGCATATTTATTTAATAAAAAATATTATTTATTTATTTATTATTAAGGATAAAATAACAAGTTTTGTGCACTTATCACTAGGTTCATGGTAAGTGGTCATTTATGACATTGCTAGCATTAGCATATCTTTGATGGTTATTTTACAGCCATTGTTGTCATGCCCTGTGAAACCACCATTTCTTTGAAAGCATATGGTTAGTATGTGATGTTTTCATAGCATTCACATTATCTTTCCATTTAATAGAAGAAACTAGAGTTGTTTAGAATTTTTGTGTTATACTTACTTGTAGGGCTTTTTACTTACTCGTTTACTATAATAATTTCATTTTCTTTATAGATTCTTTACTTTTTGTTTGTGCATTAAGAGATGTGATGACTAAATGAGACTGTCATTTTCTTATGTTCTCCAAATGGCCTATAATAGTTGTCATGTAGTTTGAAACTTAAGAACTTATTGGCATACTATATCACGATCATATACTTGATAGCCATAGAGTCAATTTTGATGCTGCTGGTGTATCTTCTAAACACTAACTAGAAATTTTACATAATTGGTGATCTTTCGGGTATCCACTTGTTCTGATGGCAATGCTCAACGTCTGGGATATAATATCAAGTTACATTCCCCTCGTGAATCGCCTGAAATTGGGGTCAAGAAAGGAGCTTATGGTTGCAATACTGTCCCGTTTCTTGCTCATCCTTGTACTTTATTTCACTGCAAAATATGGTGATCAGGGATGGATGATAATGCTCATATCCTTCTTGGGACTAACCAATGGTTATCTTACCGTTTGTGTCCTTACAGTGGCTCCTAAAGGCTACAAGGTTGGTTAACATTATTCTTCCTGAAGCTCTTCGAATACATAGCATCAGAGTCCAAAATCTGCATGAATTCAAAATTTTCCTTCTAAATTTTTTCCCGGTTTTTTGTTTTGTAGGGTCCGGAACAAAATGCATTGGGCAATCTGCTAGTGTTATGTCTTTTAGGTGGCATATTTGCAGGGGTTGCCCTCGATTGGTTGTGGCTTATTGGGAATGACAAATTTTAAAGAGTCAAATTCTTGATTTTCATTAAAGAAAGTCAGTTCTTCACACAAAGTACTTCAAATCTGGATGGAGATAAAGCAGGAGCCATACTCAAGTGCTAGCAAAAATTACTGAGCTAATCGTAATCCTTAATCTGGAATGTGTTTCCAAATAGTGTAAATGTGATGTTTTTACTTTTTCTTTTATTTTATTTTATTTTTTATTTTTATTTATATAAGATGGTAGTTTGTTTGGACAAGAAATAAAGGTCAAGAAACTTTTATTGAGTGTTAAATCAGTTAATTAAACTAGAGAAATAGGTCAAGCAGTTACTTAGAAATCTGATGGACTTTTAAGCAGAAGATACAAAATCAGGGCTGAGCACTAAGGACCTTGTAGGCCACATGTGGGAGAGGTTCAACTTTACAGTCATTTTCCTACATGCAGCTATGCACAATTGAATTACTTTTATGACTTTCAATTTGAGGTGTTTGGAACCTCTATTGAAATAATTCACCATAATTATGCTTGATTGTCTTTACATCAATGAATCAAGTGGAATCACCTTGCTTTTGGGGCTAGTCATTATCAATTTATAAACTTTGTGCTCTTAATATTTCACTGATGAAGCAACACAACTTACTTTAATTGTGGGTGGGCTCAGACTTTCGCATTTCATCTCCTTTTTTTTTTGCCAATTGGATTGTCGTATTTTTTGTATATTTTGGTGTCACCACATTCACAAGTTAAAAAGAAGATATAATTGCATTTTTTTAATCTTACTTTCTTCTACTGTATTCTTTTTCTTTTCCCATTTTTTTTTTTTTTTGGGGGAAAATAGAAATTTGTTTTTTGGAAGGGATGACAATGGGCAGGTTATCAAGAGATTTTACATCTTAAGCCAATCTAACAGAAATATGTAGTCAAGAACAATTTTGAATGACCTGCATCTGCAGTACTTGGAATACGTTTTTCGGTTTTAGTTCTAAATGGTACCACGTTTCAGCTAGAAAATAATGTGTGCAAATGTGTGTGATTTACCTATCGAATGAAAAAATAGTGTTCAATTGGTGTTGCGGCGAGCACAGCAGAAGAAGCGTGAGGCATAAAATCACGAACCAAGCAAGTGTGACAGGTCGCACTCTTCAGAACATCATGGACATTGTACGTGACCGAGAAAGTGTGACCCGTCGATACTAGAACAACCGTTCGGAATTTTCCAGAATATGCAGCCACGTCAACAAGAACACCATGGAAGTTCCATCAAAACAATAAAGAGCACATGCACAACATAAGATTTACACAGTTCACTCTAAGTCAAGGCTACGTATACAGATGAGGAGATTCCACGATAATGACAAGGAGACATACAATTTGTAGAGAATTACCAACATCGGAATAATATGCATACTCACTCTTGCCTAGAGCTTTCCTTGTATAATCTGCCCTGGAAAGAGATACCCGAGTCTTTACAGTGAGAATCCTCTAGTCGTCTTCGGTGTCCACTATACCAAATTAACCTAACTCTCTACCTATCCAATTCACTCACAAATCCCTCATGAGGTTGTCCTTACATTTATAGTAGGAATATGAAGCACAATTCCTAACAAACTCCACCTTGGCTCAAATTTCATTCAGTCAACTATCATTTCCCACGACAATTGCATCGGACAACTCATGCGGCTTCAATCTTGCGCACCTTTAATCATCATTCAAGGCTTCTCCTTGAGAGCTCCATGCCACATATCACAATTTTTTGGCCTTGCGTGCTCCTTTTGCAAGCTAAATAGCAAACCTTCTCTTTTGTGACTCAGAGAGAATGCACGTACTCTTTTAAAATCTGAAAGCGAACCTTGGTTGAGAGCAAACATTCTCTTTGTGGCTAAGAGAGAACACACTCTTTTTGGGATTTTTGAAAGTGAAACTTGGCTGGGATCAAACCTTTTCTTTATGACTGAGAGAGAACCCACTATTTCTAGGGCTAAAAAGGAACCTTGCTGAGAGGAAACCTTCTCTTTGTGGTTGAGAGAGAACCAACTCTTTTCCGGGCTAAAACCAAACCTTGGTTGAGAGCAGTCCTTCTCTTTGTGGCTGAGAGAGAAACTACTCTTTTCAAGTCTAAGAGCGAACCATATAGGCAATTGTGATCAAGCAAGCTGATTAATTGACTCCACTTGCAACTAAATCCAATTGTAATACCACTTGTTAAGACTAGTGTTTTCTAGATCTTCTTTGAATAACCACCCCAGTCGAATTGTTATCTTTGATACCACTTGTTGGGCAAGCACAAGTGCAGAATCACAACGCAAAACCACGAATTGGGCAAATGCAGTCGATCACACTCTACAGAACATCATGGACATCATGACAAAGAAAGTGCAGTCGGACTTTTTCAAAATATGTAGTTGCGTCAACAAGAACACCATGGAAAATCTCACCAAAGCAATAAACCAATAACATACATGCAAACACAAGATTTCCATAACTCACCCTAACTCAAGGCTACGTCCATAAATAAGGAGATTTCACTATAATGATGAGGAGACACTATAATTTGTTGGGAATAACCAACATCGGAATAGCATGTAGCTTTCTCGGTGTAAAGCCTTACACTGTATACTGTGAAGGGGATACGCAAGCCTTACATATTCTCTTATCGTGTCTTCCACATCCATTCTACCAAACCTAACTCTCTCTACCTGTTCAATGCACTCATAACTCCCTTACGAGACTAACTTAACAATACCCTAGGTATCTATTGATAAGGGGGTGTAATGCAAAAAACCCCTTGTAGTTTTAACAATGTGTAAATATTTACAATTTACTAAATAACATCCCTCAAAGTTCAAATCTTGTAGTTTCCTAAGTGTACAAATAAAATTTTTTTATTAAAAAAATGAATTGTGCTAGGTAAAAAAATGATAATGCCCCAAAAATGTTGTTTACAATAATAATAAAAAATGGCACAAAATTCAAACGCCAACGTGCTTTCTGCTTGCATAATCGTCGACGTTGGCTGGAAGGGCTTAGCGGGGTGTTTGCCCCAATTGAAATTTTTTATTATTACATTTTATATCTTTTAAATTATACTCTTTTTCACTTATAACCATAAAATTTTAAAATTGCCCCACTAAAATTATGAAACAACCCCTTTATATAAAATTTGCCAATCCCGTCCCTGCATGTTGGAATATTCATGGGTTTGGCTCTTCTGCTACGCCGTACTCGGATCGAGCTCGCCGGTTTACACTAGTTTGGGCTATGAGAATTAGAAATATTGGCCTATGTCTGATTCGCCTCAATCGACACTATGTGGAGTGATTGGTGGGTGTGGTTGCAAGAAATGTTCAACTCGTTCATCAACATCGCCTTCAATTTCATCGTCGTCGTCAATTTTCCTCTTCTTCAGTGGCTTATCGCCATCGCCGGGGTCCAATGAAGATGTCAAAGCATCAGGCATGTGTGCCTCGCGCCTTGTCTTACTCGGCGCCGACTCAGAATCGTCTTCTTAATTTCGAAGTTGTACCTAACATTCCGGCGACAGACGCTCCGTCGCAGGTCACACTTCTGGGCCGCAGTCAGGGCGGCACGGCATGCAAGATCTACCTTTGACTACCTTCCCTTCTTCCTCTTCACGATCTGTCCCTCTTTTACCTTTCTTTACCTTCTCTCTACATTTTCTCTTACTGAATCTCTCCTCATTTTCAATCCATTCTTTCACGCCACGGCGGCGACACTCCATAATTCGACCCATCTTGATTCTTCTGCCGGTGACGATGTTGAGGCTTCTCCGGGCATAATTCAACGACGCGGAGACAGCAAATATTAAAAAATGGAAATTATTTAGGGAGCAAAAGAGACTTTTGAGAGGAGAGAGAAACAAATAAAAAAATAGAAATTATTTCGAGAGAGAAAGAGCCAAATTAAAGGGGAGAGAGAAAATATTTTGATTATATATAAACAAAAAAATATATATAAATATTTTGATTATATATATTATATCTAGAATACTTTAAAAAAAATATTGTAACTATAGAAACGCCATATTATATGTAGAAAGAAAGATCTATATTTATATATAGAGAATGAGACTTTAGATTGGAGAGAGAATAAAGAAAAATAAATAACAAATCAAGACAATTGAAATTATTTAGAGAGAGAAAGAGCCCAATTAGAGAGGTGAGACAAAATATTTCTATTATATACTCCATATAAAGTATATATACAGTAATTAGAGAAAAATGAGTAAGTGATAGATTTAGGTAGTGTAAAAGGGGAGTATGGTTTTTAGTAACATGATGAGCCATTTCATTTTAGGAGGTCATCAGTTTTAATTTGTTTATTTTTAAAACAACAGAGTGGAGATTTGAACGGGAGTTACGCAAGAAATGTTATTTGTACATATTTTTTTTTAATTACAAAGAATTTTTTACACTTCACCCTATAGGTTCCCAAAACCTAATTTCAATACCTTTGTAGACAAGGCTACCTTACCGGAACCAGAATTTTTTTTGGAAAAATAAATATTTACATAATAATGAATATATACATATAAATAAATATTTATGGAGTGTGTGTGTGCGCATATATATATATATAAATGGGATGGATATTTAAAAAAGAGATTGATATTTTTAAATGAGGTAAATTAATAAATTAATATAATAATAAAACAATTTAAGGAAACATATAAAATATATAACTGAAGGAGAAATTTTAGGAGGGCATTTTTATATCTTTTCAAAAAAAATATATATATATATATTATACAAATGTATATATAGAAAAATAAGGGAATTAAAAAATCAGGGCACGCGTTCCTATACTGCCTCTGTCTGTCCTGCTTACAAGAAATTACTATATAAAATAGCTTTAAAATATATAAATAAATTATAATACAAATACGAGTCACAATTATTTCCCAACACTTGGCAGCCTACCACAGAACAATCTTACTCAGAGGTGGAGTGTCATGAGAAGGTAAAGCTTTTTCCTCCTGTATTAAGTAAAAAATAGTAATTAAAAAATAGAAAAAAGATTTATTTATTTATTCATTCCTTATAACAATGGTTTTTGAAAATTATATGTTTCATTCGAGCAGCACAGTAACAGTTACTATAGGAACAGTTCTCTTTGTTTCTTATATTTGGATTTCACTCCATTGTTTATAACTATAATTTGGAAATTTTACAAATTTTCAGATTTTGATAAAAGACATCAATCCCCACAGAAGGATTTCTTCATCCTTCTCATGTTATCGCCACATATATATATATATACACACACGGAGTATTAAATATTCATCATCACTATTTGAATCTTGATTTGTTTTTTCCTTATATTGTTGTTGGAAGCTGCTGTTCAAAACCAGGTTGAAGTTTGTCAGATTTAACTTCTTAGCATATTTGAGCTTTTGTTTTGGATATTTCATACTGCAAATTTATGTAAATTGAATTGTTCTGGTTTTTAACCTAATCGCACCATGATAGTTTTTGTGTTCATCTTTTATATATTTCAATAGAACTTCATGAAGTTTCTGACATTACAAAATCATTCCCATTTTGTGTCAAATACTATAAAAACATGGGGATACTGCTTTTGTTGATTTTATAGTTTACTTTTCTTAATAGGAAAGAAGAAGACATGACTATTACTGAAGTAAATGGAGCTCCAAACAGGATTGAGGTTTGTGACACAAATTGGTTATACAGTGGAATTATACATGAAAATAACTAATTTGTGTTTTTTTTTTCCTTCAATTTCAGGGAAGGTTTAGTGCAATGGTAGTATGTTGGATTCTTGGATTGGGAACCCTCGTGTCATGGAACAGTATGCTGACAATTGGAGACTACTATTATGAGTTGTTCCCGGTACTTAACCGATAATCTATTTCTATCATTTTTTTTTTTCTTTTCAGATTATGACTCTTTCCTATACTGATTTAGTAATGTTCTAGATGATAAGTGTGTATTGTTTTATTAAGTATTCACTTAATTACTTGCCAAAAAAAGTGTCTCTGAATTGCACTACAGTTGGAATGGTTTATGGTGGCTTCATGATTCTTAATATGCTGTAGAGTATGAAGATATTGATATAATTCTCTGTCAAGTGAAAGTTGAAATGAAGTTTGGATTCCTCCAACTTTCACCAATTTAAATTGATTCATTATAGTCTACAGCATAATATTAAGCACAAATTTCCCACAAACAGAAATTGAATGTCACAAAACACTTATCTAATGTATAAATTTGATTTTAGATGTTCGTGCACCAATTTCTTTAATCAGATGTTTCTTTGGCGTGGCAGAAATACCATCCTTCCAGGGTACTTACCCTTGTTTATGAGCCATTCGCATTGGTTACAATTGGGATACTTTCATACTATGAGTCGAGGATTGATACCAGACTGCGTAACATATTGGGATACACCCTTTTCTTCTTGAGTACTTTGTTGCTCCTAGTTGTAAGTACTGCCACTACTCGATTTGTATAATGTTGTTGTCGATTTTATGTAATTCACACCAATTTGTTTTAGAAATCCATGCTTTAAAGAAATTCAACTCAGAATTGTTCTTCCATTTTGCTTTCACCATTCGGCAGTTGGATTTAGCCACATCTGGAAAAGGAGGGATTGGAACTTACATTGGTATATGTGTCATAGTTGCTACTTTTGGGGTTGCAGATGCTCATGTTGAAGGTGGAATGGTTGGAGACTTATCATTCATGAGCCCTGAGTTCATCCAAGTAAGTCTTGTGGTTAGATTTATTTTCCTTTTCCTATGTTCTTTCACCACTTTTGCCTTCGTTTTCTAGCTATTTGAATCGACTTTAATAGATTTATGAATATTCGTGTTACGAATCTTGCAGTCATTTCTAGCTGGTTTGGCTGCATCAGGGGCTCTCACCTCTGCTTTGAGGCTAGTCACAAAAGCAGCCTTCAGAAAATCTGATAATGGTCTTCGCAAGGGAGCTAGTATGTATGGAACAATTTCAGATTTTTTATCATAAACTTTTAAAAGTTATGTTGATAACCATTTCTGTTACTTCTTTTGCAGTGTTATTCCTTGCCATCTCCACATTCTTTGAGTTTCTATGTATATTTCTTTATGCATTCTACTTCCCCAAACTACCAATTGTGAAGTACTATCGCTCAAAAGCAGCCTCTGAAGGATCAAAAACTGTTTCAGCTGATCTTGCTGCCGCTGGCATTCAAACACAGGCAAGTTAAAAGAGTAGGAAATTTATTTCAATCATGCAGAACTTAATATTCAAGAAGTTCTTAGTTTCCCAAACTTTAAGATAATTTTTGGAATCCATGCAGACTGAAGATCATTCTAAATCACTGGAGCGGTTGAGCAACAAACAGTTGTTCTTTCAGAACATAGATTATGCTTTAGACTTGTTTTTAATATATGTCCTGACTCTGTCCATTTTCCCCGGGTTCTTATATGAAAACACTGGATCACACCAGCTAGGTTCATGGTAAGTGTTCATTAATGACAATGGTACCTAGCATCTTTAATGGTTAATTAACATCTAATTTTGTCATGTCCTGTGAAACCACTAATTCTTTGAAAGCGTATGGTTAGTATGTGATGTTTTCATAGCATTCACAATATCTGTCGATTTAAGAATTAATAAGAAAAAAAGAAAGTAGCATTCTTTAGATTTTTTTTTTATATATTTTTTTTACCTACTGGTTTACTATAACAATTCATCTCTTTACAGATTCTTAACTTTGGGATTATTCTTAACTTTGGGATTGTGCATCAAGAGAGATGATTACTAAATGGGATTACATCATTTTCTTGTGGTCACCAAATGGCCTATAGTAGTTGTAACTAAAAAGTATTTTACACAAGTACAGTTTCATAATTCCTATCAGTGATTTTCAAACATCATTTTAATTGTCATGTAGTTTGAAACTAAGAAGCTTAGCGGCATACTATTTCGTGACCATATACTTGATAGCCGTGGAGCCAACATGCGTTCTTGGAATTCTCACTTAAAATTGATAAGAACATGCCTACAATTAAAAGCTCCTTAATGATATGAGCAGAGAGATTCAATTGCTTTGACAGTTTTTAGAGCAGGCAGGGGAAGCAAAACAACGTGGCTCTGACAATCACCTTTTTCATTAAATATTTTCTAGATTCAATGAGTTTGACTTCAAATTTGACACTGTTGGTGAATCATGTAAATTCTAATTAGAAAATTTGCACCATGTTGATCTTTCAGGTATCCACTTGTTCTGATAGCATTGTACAACGTCTGGGATCTAATATCAAGATACATTCCCCTCGTGAAGTGCCTGAAATTGGAGTCAAGAAAGGGCCTTGTGTTTGCAATACTGTCCCGTTTCTTGTTCATCCCTGCATTTTATTTCACTGCAAAATACGGTGATCAGGGATGGATGATAATGCTCGTATCCATCTTGGGACTAACCAATGGTTATCTTACCGTTTGTGTTCTCACAGTGGCTCCCAAAGGCTACAAGGTTGGTTAACATTATTCTACCTGAAGTTCTTCGGGTACATAGTATAAACGTCCGAAATGTGCAATAATTCAAAATTTTCCTTCGGAAATTTATTTGGTTTCTTGTTTTGTAGGGTCCGGAGCAAAATGCATTGGGCAATTTGCTAGTGTTTTGTCTTTTAGGTGGCATATTTGCAGGGGTTGCTCTTGGCTGGTTGTGGCTAATTGGGAATGACAAATTTTAAAGAGCCAAATTCTTGATCTTGGTTAAAAAGTCAGTTCCCCACGCAAAGTACTTCAAATCTGGATGGAGATAAAGCAGGAGCCAAACTGAGTACTACCGGAAATTACTACTGGGCTCGCAGCAGAATCTGAGTGCATCACCAATTTATAGTTAAAAGCTGTCCAACCCTTCAACTGGAATGTGTTTTCAAGTATTAGAAATGTGATGATTTTTCGTCTTTTTTCGTTGTATAACAGATAATAGTTTGTGTGGACATGATGATAAATAAAGATCAAGAATTGCTGTCTTATGCAACTTGCAGTTTTAATTTGAGGTGGTTGAAGCCTCTATATGAAATTATTCACCTAATCATAATTGAGCTTTCAGTACCTCATAAAATAAACAGATCAGGGAAGTTTAATTTTGATCCAGAGATTGTTGCCTTTTTGGAATCCTTTAAAAATTTGTATCAAATTTTCATTCTTGCATTAATTATCTATTAATATATTGTTGAACAGTTGCAATGGGAAATAAAATCAAGTTAGTTAATTCTGGAAAATGTTCACTTTGTCGCGTACTTGACTGTTTCATGTATTAGAAATTCCCCATTTAATCTACATGCATAGTTCTATATTTAATGAATACAAATATGTTTCTGGTTATAGTAGATCAAGTCATTTCAATTTAAGTAGTCAAATCTGTAGAATGTACTAAAAAGTGAGGCTCCAAGCAGGTATGAATTATTATTATTATTATTATTATTAGTATTATTATTATTATTTTGTAAGCATTTCCTTCTCTTCCTTGTAGTCTTCCATTTCTTTATTTTTGGTCTGTGCATTTGTGTGCAAGTTGGTGATGGGGACATTTATTACATATAGTAAGATCATAGTTTTGTTCTCTCTTTAGAACTTACCATCACCTATATGACTTATAATTTTACAAGTTTTGAGCATTTTGTCCTTGTATCTCTTCAAAATGAGTAATTATAAACATTTGTTGTTGGATATAGTATTGTTCAATTAAGTAATTATAGGTGTAATTTAGTTATTTTTGCTTATCACAAGGAAACCAGCTTATATAGTTACTTTTATCAATTTTTAGAGCACTTCAAATGTATCATCTTCATCACATGTATAATATCCTCTTTAGAAATTTAGATTTTTGATTAAAATGTCATTATCATTAAAAATGACATTTTCTTCACTAATGCACATTTCTATAATGAGTTCATGTTCTTATTTGGTAGTTCTAAATAAAATGGTTGTTCTTGAAGAGCCAGGCAATTATCAAAACCACTCCTGCTTTTTGTTGGGGATAAGAAAGTTTGAAAGGGAAGGAAATCAACTACTTCTGTTGAATAAAATGTTTGTATTGCACCAACCTAATAAATGTGCAGCAGTGCTCCTTCTGTAATTTTTTTTTTTTTTTTAATTTCAAAAGACTATTTCCAGCTAGTGTTGGGATCTAGTGTAGTACTGCATCCGACAACAGCTAACGCGTATACACACTGAGAACTGTTGGATGCACTACAGTACCCGTGCTATACTAAAGAGGTTCTTGGGGGGCAAATTTCGTAAGAGCTTCTTGGACAAAGGAAAATAAATAAAAAGAACAAACTTGTCTGGAATCTTTAACACCAAGCAGACATCTTTCAATGCAGAATTATAAGAAAATATGAGCATCCTAATGTCATGTAACTAGTATAGAAATTTGATATTGGACTGCAATATAAATTTGAAATTCACAGTACTAATTGACTGCTGAGTGCTGATCGTTTCTGTAGCATTTGTACCCAAAAAAACAGTATCTGCTAAACTTTGTAAAATATCACAAGTTAGAAATATAGGTGGATATTTGTTTCTCTCTTTTTCAGCAAAGCCCAACTAGCATAACAAATTCCTCCATTATTTCCTTGCTCCACCATAGACCACATGTCAGTAGTTTTCCTCTGTATCAAAATGCAGCTACCTTGCCTCATTAGTCCCGCTTTCTTTTATGCATCATGAAACGAGCTGAATGTACCGGACGGATCCTAGTAAGTTGCACGTGTGAGTTGTGATCCGTTCAATGTAATACAATATTGCAAAGGATCCCAAATTTCCAACTCATTAATAATTGGTCTGCAAATGATCTGACTACAAAGATTTTACTCTAAATAGGAATTACAACTCTCAAATCCCTACTGAATTTGAACATGCATAAAAAATAAAAAAAATAAAAAAAATTCCCTAGGCGCCAAAAAAACTGACTGATTTAGATGTGAAGACATGCAATCAAGTCTAATTATGTCCCCAAATCATCACAGTGACAGCTTTTTAACCATCCTTTACTTGTCATTACTTAAAACTTGCATGCCTATAATCATTTTTACAGGAACATTTTAGTGCAATTCTTCACATTATTGACAGCATTACATTTTCATATTTTCTCGTCTGCAATTACAAATTTGCCTCTCAAAAGTTGTGTTGGGCTTGGTTTGAAACTACTGCAAATCAAAATAAACCAGAAACATAGAACTATCATCATCAAATTGTTCATGACCCACTAATCAAAATTGAATCTTGAACACAGAAGATTCATAAATCTGATATGGGGTATGTCAATGTGTAATTAAAAACATATAAATATACGGGTATATAAATCCGACCTTGATTACTCAAATGGCATTCTTCCAAAATTTCCTTCTGAATAATACCCAAAAATCTAAAATTAGATAAAAATCTATTGGATTGGAACAATCATCAATCAGACTCGCATTGCCACTTGTGAGTCTCTGACCATTTCGAAGCAATCCAGTCAAAATTGGACTCTTTATCACTTTATATATACACCAACAATATATATATGCCCTATCTTTACACAATTCCCACTGTAACAGCACTCAATAAATACACGCCAAAACCCTACTCTGCCCTCTCTGTTCTCTTCCCAGTTCCCCACCGTTTTCTGGTGTCACAATTGACAGTTCCGCCCAACTTTTTTCTATCGGTTTCCCGAGAAAATTGTTATTTTCCGGGAAATTGAACTCAATGAAGGAAGATGAGGCTCTACCGGACCATCTGCGTTGCCGCAGAACCGACGGCCGACAATGGCGGTGCACACGGCGAGTCATGGACGACAAGAAGCTCTGTCAGATTCACTACATTCAAGGCCGTCGCCACCAACACAAGGGAAAAGTCCCGGAGCCTGTGAAACTCCAAAGAAAGCAGAGGACCAAAAGGCGAAATCAAGACTCCGAGCTTCAGAATCTTGAAATTAGGGAAAGAAAGAGAGAGAGAGTTTCGAAGAAAGCGAAGCGGAGCCAAACGATCGGCGCTTCCGAGGCATTGGACGAGGCATTGAAGAAGATGAAACTGAAGAGAGGCGATTTGCAGTTGGAGCTGATCAGAGAGTTCTTGAAGAGGCAAGTGGAGAAGAAGAAGAAGGAGAGAGAATCGGAGAGAAGTGATAGAGAAGTGACGAGAGAATTGCCCTATGGACTCATGGCAATATCGCCGTCGCTGCCATCTCCGTCGCCGCAGCAACAAATCGGCAATGCCGGTCCGTGCAATGTCAAATTAGGGCTTGATTCGAGTTCTTTTCCAAGGAGGTGCTTTCGATCGAAGAACATCGAGCCAATTCCGATTGGTTCATTTCAGGTTTTGTTCTTTAACCTGTTTGTTTGAACTTTGAACATTGAATTTTAATTTGAATATTATTTTGTTTTGTTTTGTTTTAATTTTGATTCATTGTTTGTTTTTTGTGCTTTAGATCGTACCCTGTGCGCGAAAGGACAAGAATTTGAAGAAAAAAAGAAGGAAGAATTGCCATTGGTGTCGTAGAAGCAGTTATCGGATTCTAATAAAGTGTTCCAGTTGCCGAAAAGAATTATTCTGCACAGATTGTATCACAGAACGGTTTGTTTTTCTTCATTTGTATCACAAATATAGTTTTCGGTTTAAGTGGTACTTTTTCACAGGTCAAAGGTCAACCGTTCATGTATCTGCATTAATTTATTAAGTGTATAAATTGTAAAATGAGAAAAATGAGAGGAGTGATACTTATTTCGTTTTCCTTTCTTTTAACATTCTTCTTAAAATGTAGGCCCCCAAAAGTAGAGGGAAAAAGGGTGTGGTAACAAATATATATATATATATATATAGAGGAAAAAAGGGCATCATTTGGTGGCCTAGAGTGGTTCCCCTCCCCTAGTTTGCTAGAAAAAAAAAATAAAAAAAAAGGTTAGGAAAAAACTAATATATATATATATATATATATTCTTTTATTTATTTATTTATTTTGGAAGTCAAATTGAGTTTTTTATAGGCTTGGGGCCCACACTTAAATTTATTTTTTATTTTCCATTTTTATTATTTTCAATCTCACTATTTTTAAGGATTAGAGTAGTAATAGTCTATGTTACATGGACTCGGGTACGTGTGTCAGACACGGGTATGTATCCATGCGTCAGACGTGTCAAATTTCCAAACCGACGGCTAAATATTCATTTTATTAATTATTTTATTTTATTTTTTAGAGCAAAGTAATATTTTTATCTAATAAAATGTTCAATATAGGTATTTAACTTATTTTAAAGTAATAATATAATATAATTGAATGATTGGATATGCTTTTTAAGTATATGTCCAACCAGAAGTGTCAGAGACGTATCCCATATCCATGTCTGAGCAATAGGTGTCCGACACGGGTACTTCACTACTTTTGAAGAGTCCATGTAACATAGGTAATAATTTAATCTCACTATTTCATTTTTAGTTCTAAGGCATCCAACATATTTTGTGTGTGGATAATGACGCCATCATAATGGCTCATGTCATTCTCCACTCACAAAAAAGTATCATTCGTCCGACTTTTGGATGCTTTATCATTATTTATGTAAAAATTTTGGGATCCATGGCCTAAGGATGCAACTTAGACGGGTTATGTGGGTGTTAACTGGAGCACAACCCAAGGTATCAAATAGCCAACCAAGCCGGAGCCCGACTAGGCCTCCAACCGATGAGTTAGAATCATATGCAACCTTACTATATAAGAGTGGCATAAATAAAACAAAATTTGACTATTGCTTACATGGAAGAGGAGAATGGGGTACAAGTAAAGATTGTAAAGTAATCTCGGAAAAAGTTTGACAAACCAAAATAGACTAGCCTAGTTTGGTATGCAGTAATGGAATGGGTGTTCCATTTTATTTTATTTTTCCCTAATTGGTACTCACATACATATGCCTCCACTAAGGCTCGAACTCTTGACCTCTCTTTGGAAAGTAGGAGCCTGGTACCGCTAGGCGTTGGTATGGGCATTCCATTTCAACCATTCCCTTGTTTGGTATGGCATTTAAAATAGGAATGACCATTCATTCCAAGGAATAAAAATCATTTCACATCTAAAAGGATGGAATGAAAATTTATTTCAAGGAATGAAATTCTTGGCCATCGCCACCGCTACCAACACTGCCTTCTGCCACCACTGTTGTCCCCATCGCCTTTCACTGCCGCCACCACCGCCTTCCACCACTGCCATCGCCATTCCCATTGCCATCGCCTTCCATTGCTGCCACCGCCTTCTGCCAGCACCACCACCACCACCACTGCTTTCCACTGTCTTCCGGGAGAATGGGGTTATCTCGGGAGACTGGGCTAGTTTTGGTACACATTACATTTAAAATGGGAACGACCATTCATTCCATGGAATGAAATTCTTGGCTTCCGCCACCACTGCTGTCACTGCCTTCCACCACCACCATAACCTTTGTCTTTTGCCACCATCGCCGTTGCCACTGCCACTGCTTTCCACTGTCTTCCACCATCACCACTGCTTTGCACTGCCCCGCCACCGCCTTCCCCCACCACCACCATGGCCTTCCACCACTTCCACCACCTTCCACTGTCGTTGCCTTCCACCACCACTACATAGAATGGTGATTATCATTTCATTCTTATATCATTTCATATTTGCTACCAAACAATAGAATGAAAATGACCATTCCATTCCCATTCGATTTCACTTCTGAATACCAAGCTAGGCCTTAGTATTAGACCTCTTAGTCAATGAATCAAAATGTCAAAATGTAATGAAAGGACTTCAACACATAAAATGGAAAGATTGAAAGGTAGTAAAGGGTTAACTTTTAGAGAAAATATACTACAAGAAACACAATGGGATTGGAAGGAAAATATATATCTTGTGGTCCAGAATGACGGATTGTATTAGGAATGTGAAAAAAGAAACTCTAGGAGAAACTAAAGGAAAGAAATTTATTAAAAATTAATATGGTGGTGGAATGATGAAATACAAGAAGCAATAAAAAACTAAAGAACGAGTTCTAAAGAATGACAAAAAAGTAAGAAACAAGAGAATTTAAAGAAATACAAAACAAATTAAATATGAAGTTAAATAGATGGTAGCAATAGCTAAAGGCAAGGCACTAAATAGCATGTGTGAAAAAATAGGAATAAAAGAGGGTTTAATAGCTATTTACAAATTAGCAAAGAATAAGGAGAGGTTGACGAGAGATGTGGATCAAGTTAGGTGTATTAAAGATTTAAATCAAACATGATAAAGATATATTAGAAAGATGGACAAATTACTTTCAACAATTACTAAATGAGGACTATACTAGAGAAGAAGTCGTAAGTAACGACTTGTATGTAGGAATGGTAAATGAAATTCATCACAAGGAAGTGGATGTCATATTTAAAAAATGGGTAAAAATTAGGCCCTTGGACTAGATAACATACCTATAGAGGCTTGGAGAATTTTGGAAAGATAGGCATAGAATGGTTAACAAGGTTGTTTAACACAATTCTATGAGAAGAAAGGATGCCAAGAGAGTGGCAGAAAAGCACCATAGTACCAATTTATAAAAATAAAGGGGATATACAAAGTTGTGGAAATTGTAGAGGAATTAAATTAACGAGTCATATCATATAATAAAATTGTGGAAAAAGAATAATATAGCAAAGATTAAGGATAAAAACATCAAAATCTAATAACCAATTCGGATTTATGCCAGGTAGATCCACAATGGAAGCCTTAAGCCATATATTAATAACACAACTTATAGAATATAGGAATAAACAAAAGAGAAGTGCTAGGGGCAGTCGCTTGGGCAACTATCCCTCCACACTCCTCCTTCCATTGGTGAAAAAAACCAATCATTGAAGTTATAATTAATAACACTTTCCTACTTTTATGGGACTTTAAATGCTTAACATTTTAGGACCAGATTACCCTTTTAAGATCTTCCCTCTTCCTTTTCTTTCTCTCTCTCTCTCTCTCTCTCTTTCTCTCTCTGTGTATATATATATATATATATATATATATGCTCACTGTGGATGGATTCTTTATTGGGTTTTCATCATTGAAAATTTTAATTTAAACAATATTATGGGATTGAGTTTTAGCGGATAGGGAAAAAACCATGGTGAGCATATGTATATATATATATAAACAATTAAAAGCAATTGAAAAAAGAAAAAAGGGAAAGAATAAGGGTTATCTACATGTGTATATATATACACACATGTACATGCAGGAAAGAAAAGAAAGATGTAAAGTAAAAATTTTAAGGGGTAATTTTGTCCAAAAATGTTTAAGTTTTTAAAGTTCCATAAAGTTGGAAAGAGTTATTAATGATTGGTTTTTCCATCAATAAAAAGAGCGAGTGTGGAGGGATAGTCACCTAAGCGACTGCCCCTAGCACTCCTCCAAACAAAAATACTTGCATATGGTTTTCTTAGATTTGGAGAAGACATGTGATAGAGTGCTAAGAGACATAATTTGGTGGCCTCTACAAGAGAACAAGTACCTATAAAACTTATAAGTCTTATTCTGGATATGTATAGTGAGGCATTGACTAGAGCTAACACTACATGCAGGAAAACTAATGACTTCCCAATAAAGGTGGGGCTACACCAAGGATTGGTGTTGAGTCCATACCTATCTGCAATAATATAGACGAAATAACGAAAGATATATTCAAGACATCATCCCATGTTGTATGTTATTTTGGGGATGACATGGTATTAATAGATACAAAGCCTTAGCAACAAAATTAGAAATATGGAGAAAGGCATTAGAATCAAGGGGCCAAAGAAATAGTAAAACTCAAGCAGAATATATGACATGTAAATCTGATAATGTAGAAAACAATGACAATATAAAAATTAAGCTTCAAAACCAAAAAGTTACTTAAAAGAACTCTTTCCGTTACCTAGGATCTATGTTACAAAAAGATGGTGATGTAGTACGTAGGATTGGAGCCGAGTGAACAAAATGGCGGCAAGCTAGTAGTACCCTTTGTGACAAACAAATACCAAATAAATAAAAATAAAAATTATATAGAACGGTTATTAGGCCGACAATATTGTATTGAGTGGAGTGTTGGGCGTTGAAAAAGACACAAGTGCAATGCAATCGTGTAGCAAAAATAAGGATGCTACGTTGGATGACAGGAATCACTCAAGAAATAAGATAAATAATGAATGTGTGAGGGGACCATTAGGTATAGTGCCTATAAATGATAAAATTGGGTATGGTAGACTTAGGTGGTATGGTCATATTTAACGTAGACTCGATGATGCACCTATTAAAAGAGGCAGGGTTGGAAAGAATGGAATAAAGGCAAGGATGATGATGATGGTGGTCACATTAGTCAAGTTAGGCTCGGATTACTCATATTTTAATAAGAATATTATTACTATATAGGTCAGGTTCATGCTCCTCACCACCTCTGGTCAAGCCTAACTTGAATATGAATTGAGGTCAGGTTGAGAATCTTCAACCCAATTGCCAGGCTAAGCGACAAAAATAACTGATGAAACCCATTCAAAGCTGGTTGGGCTTAATTTGGCCAGCCAAGTTCCTTCGGTCTCTACTCTCTTGGAAGTTCCGCCCTTCTCTACACTCCTTTAGAAGAATCTAATAAATTAAACACTATTTACTAGCTTAAGCTTTTTGAAGAATTGCATTTAACATGGTTTCGAAGCTTAGTAAGGAAGAGTGTTAGAGGATATAAATAAATTTACATTCTCTCTAATAGCTTGAGCTTTGGCCTTCAGAGAAGTTTGTGATTTACAAGTTACACATGTAACGGGATTTTCACTGGGCTCTGAGATGCACAACAAAAGAGCCTATCCAGAAGCCAGACAAATAGGCCTGGTGACCCTATTGGGCTCCTGAGACAGCATCCCTAAAGCAAACTTTTTCTTAGGTATCCTTTGAAGCAGGGACAATATATTATAATCTTTTACATGCACCAATTCAAACTTACTTTCATGCAGTGTATAATTTAAATGGGATTAGGATCACAGGCAAACTATAATCTTTGGCATGCAATTTAGGTATTTTGACAAGCAAGAAGTTCGGATGTCATGCCCAGTTTGTCGTGGAACTTGCAGCTGTAGGGCATGCTCAAAAAATCAATCTAAAGACCTTAAACACAAGGTATGATGTCAAAGTTGGCTGAATTGTGAACTATGGCATGCTTGCTTAGGTTTATGCTGATGCTTCTGTTTACACATAAATCCTGTTTCAGGATCTTTTTAGGGATAGAAAGCTGGTTGACAAGCTTTATCTTCTTCATTATCTGATCTTTACGCTACTTCCGGTACTGGAACAAATAAATAAAGACCAGAGAATTGAGCTGGAAATAGAAGCAAAAATAAAAGGTAAAGGTTGAGTATTTTGTCCCAGATTCTCCTCCCAAGTCATATTTTTATTTTTATATTATAAATATATTTTCCCTTGTTGTATCTACCTGTAACAGGCAAAACACCCTCAGAAATCCAGATTCAGCAGATTGGATTTGGGAACAATAACTTATATTGCTGGTATGTCTAATACTGCTTAAAGTTTTAATGTAAATATGAAAATTTACAAGTGTGGTGTCCTATGATTTCCTATGCAGCAGTAACTGCAAAAGTTCTATTGTGGATTTCCATAGAAAATGCACAACTTGTTCCTACAAGTTATGCTTGAGTTGTTCTTTGGAGATTTGTCGAGGAAGTGCACCGGAAAATATTCAAGAATCTCTCTCCAAAAACCCCAATAGAAGGAAAGCTTGTATGACTGGTGACAAGCTTCTGTCGAATGCGAAGCATATAAGCATCTCAAGGCGAAGCTGTGATAGTACATACCTTGCTTCTTCCATGTTATTGCTAAACTGGAAAGCTTGTGATGATGGCAGTACGTCTTGCCCACCTGTGGCTTTTGGTGGTTGCGGTGATGGCCTTCTTGATTTAAGATGTGTCTTCCCTTTCAACTGGACCAAAGAGCTTGAAGTAAGTGCAGAAGTAGTAGTTTCCAGTTCTGACTTTCCAGGGACTTCAGATGTTTCTTCATGCTGCTCACCATGTAGAGGCATGGATCATAAAGTTGGTGGCACCAAGTTCTTGCAAGGAGTGGTTGCAAGAGAAGATTCCAATGACAACCTTCTATATTATCCTGCTGTACAGGATCTTTGTGATGAAAGAATTGAACACTTCCAGAAGCATTGGGGTAAAGGTCATCCTGTTATAGTTCGAAATGTGATTCAGGGTGCATCGGATTTGAGTTGGGATCCAGTTGTCATGTTCTGTACTTACCTTGAGAAGAGCAGTGCCAAACCTCAAAATGACAACGACTCAGTCAAAGCTACAAATTGCTTGGATTGGTGTGAGGTCAGTGTTCTTTGTCAAGTCATATACTATTTTTGAACTTTTTGGTTGTTTACTTTCCATTGTCAAACCATAGGAAGAAATGCAATATCCCCCTCCCCCCATGTCCCTGTGTGTGCATGCACGCGTGACAGTTAACAATTGTAGAGACTTTTTGAACATTATTCATTGTTAACAGCAGGAATCTGTTAAAATTATGATGCAAAAGAGTGCCTACAGAATTATGGCTCCTTGTTTTAAAATAGATCTAGAAGTTCTTCGAAAGCATACCAAAATTTCAAGGTTCCATATGAGCAATATCTTGTTTATCCCATTTATGATGTCTGGATCTAATAAACCTTTGGAAAATGCTGGCTCAATATGTCAGTGCTTTTCACAACTTAAATGTGGAGGCAATAAGGAACATGGCTTCTTCAACATTATGAAGCTTTTGTGAATTTCAAGCTGATCTTGTGGGGTTTTCCATTAAAAAGTTTCTAGAGTTTTATGCGTACTTGCGCCTTTTCTTTTGGTAATTAACATGAACCCTCTATTTTATATCTCACCATCTATTATATAAACTTTTTGACATCTCTTGTTGACCCTTTTTATGTTGCCCCAATATGATTCTAATTTCATTGTTTCACTCAACATTTAGTTTTCATTGCGTTGGCTAATGTTAAGGATATGACCTTGTGTTCCAAACCTAGATATGGGAAGGCAGTATATCAATAAAGTTTGCAACCTGGGCCTAACACCTGATTATGCATACCAAACAATTCTTTGTAGGTTGTAAAAGGTACCTTTTCAAGGGGGGTGGGTGTGGAAGTACATTGTCATATGCTGTGTGGTGGCATAACTTCATTCCATGGGAAAAGAAGGCTACAAATACGATATTCAACTGGTGTTTTTGTTGATTTTCTCCTGGGATTCAGTCACTTAATAAAAAGTACTACTTTTTTTGGTGGAGTCGCAGTTGATAACTGAACTTGCATGGTGTTATTTTGAAGATTATATTTTTTGATCTATGTGCTGTGTATGTCCTGATTATGTTATAAAAGCAAAATTTTGTTTCGCCACATTATGCTCTTCAGGAAAGTGAGTTTTCTTATATTTTAGTTTTCTGTTTTCTTGCAGATAGAAATTGGGGTTAAGCAGATATTTATGGGGTCTCTGGAGGGGCGGACACATGCAAATGTGTGGCGTGAAATGCTGAAATTTAAAGGTTGGCTTTCTTCTCATATATTTCAAGAACAGTTTCCAGCTCATTATTCTGAGATAATACGCTCTCTACCACTTCAAGAGTATATGAATCCAACATCCGGTCTGCTAAATGTAGCTGTGAAGTTGCCGCAGGAAATGCCAAAGCCTGACTTAGGTCCATGCATTTATATCTCATATGGCGGACCTGAGGAACTTGTGCAGGGTGATTTTTTGACAAAACTATGTTATGAATCTTATGATGTGGTAGGTCTACTTCCCTCCAGTTGCATTGCAGTTACTTTTTCCCTTTGCATTGTTCTATTTATTTTGGATTCATGCATTTCATCTTCAACATATCTGCACCCTAATGAATTTTTTCTTCAGTAGTATACTATACCAGTACATCTGAGATTTTTATGTTCTTTGCGACACATTAAACTGACGCCCAAATCCCTTCTATTTATGTATGAAAACATCCAAAAATTATGTGCTATGGCATATTGTTTTCTGCCATGCCCTTATTTAGTCCATAAAATTAGGGGTGCACGCAGTTCGGTTCTGTACTGTTCCTGTTGGAACCGGAACCGGAACCGGTCTGAACGGTTCCTAAAAAATGGAACCAGAACCGTGAGCAGTGGAACCGAATCGTGAAAACGGGTCGGTTCCGGTTCGGTTCCATGGAACCGTTGACCAAACTGAGACCGGAAGGAAAGGCTGAGAGGAGAGGCAAAGATCTAAGTAGAAGTGATTGAATCAGAGGCTAAGAGGAGAGGCTGAGACAGCCAAGTAATTTCGCCTCAACTCTTGCCAGAAAATGTTGTCGATTTCCGAGCACCACCTCCATCTCCGATCTGCTCCAGTCGCCGATCATCGGTCACAAACGCCGACGTTCTCACCGATTTTCTCAAACACTCCGCATTCTGGACCTCATTCTACCGGATCGAGTCTTCCCTCGGCAAAAATCGACAGAAAACCTTCCTAAAATTGACTTAATTAAATCAGAGGCTGAGAGGAGAATCGAGAGTCGCGAGTCCAATGAGTCAGTGAGAGGGCCGAAAGGCTGAGAGGCTGAGAGGAGAGGAGTCTAGGAGTGGGCCGAGAGGAGAGGCTAAGAGGAGAGGAGACTGGAGAGGCGAGACTGAGAGGATCCGCCGAGTGAGTTTGAGAGGTTAGGTAAAGTGGTGAACCTAAATTTTAGGTTTAGGTTTTGAGAGTTCCAAGACTTTTGTCATTTGTGGTTTTAATCTGAATTCTGAAATGAATATGTGGATCAGTGGATGTGGTCACTTTGAAACTTACAGGTTAGACACGGCCCAGTCGCCCACAGCCCACAAGTAGAATTCCATATAATATATATATATATTTTTAATCTGAATTCTGAAATGAATATGTGGATCAGTGGATGTGGTCACTTTGAAACTTACAGGTTAGACATGGCCCAGTCACCCACAGCCCACAAGTAGAATTACATATAATATATATATATATATATATATATCGGTTCGGTTCGGTTCGGGAACCGAACCGTGAGACCGGAATCGGAACCGAACCGAATCTCAACGGTTCCTTATTTTAGGAACCAGAACCGAAACCGGAACCGTGAGAACCGGAATTTCGGTTCCGGTTCCGGTTCCGGTTCGGTCCCGGTTCTTTTGTGCACCCCTACCGAACGCCAAACACTTGCTAAAAAATAGAAATGAAAATGTCAAGTGGCATTCTAGCCGAGCGCCAAACACTTAGCAAAGTAAGTGGCCAGTGGTACTCTGAGCCGAACGCCAAACACTTGCTAAAAAATAGAAATGAAAGTGGCAAGTGGCATTCTAGCCGAGCGCCAAACACTTAGCAAAGTAAGTGGCAAGTGGCACTCTGAGCCGAACGCC
>JAOTQH010000060.1:2666574-2683088 GCA_025631255.1 Cornus kousa | reverse complement strand
ATCCTCTTCTCTCCCAGTGTCTCAGTAACACCAATTGAATATATTGATAATAAGCCATCGTGAGGGGCTCTACATGTGTCTCATGTGAGTCCAATAAATGTATAAATTATATATTGGCCAAATCAATTGTTATCATATATATTCCATTAATTTACTAGTGATTTACAGTCTGAAATATAGTCCAAACGAGGCCATCGATCATATGTTGGAACACCAGAATGAAATGCGAAACACATTTATTTCTCAGGACCCCATGATTTTGATGGTTCGCACCCGTGAAAAACTCCAATCTCAAAGATATGGGTTCACGTGCAAAACTAAAATGTATTTTTATATATTTCGATGTATCTTTTAGCTGCTAACATCACTGCACGAGTTATGAACAAAAAAAAAAAACAACAAAACTCACTGCGCGAGTTGAACGACTGTCATTAAAACTGATCTCATATAATTCATTTTTCAGGTTCTTGTTAAATTAGAGGAAAATTCTCATGGCAGTTTGTTACGTTTTGTATCCTATTTTTTTTTTCAAACTTGTCATATAATTACGTCCGTATCATATTGTACCTGTATTCTATATATGTATCCGTGCTTCATAGCCAATTACTCTTTGTGTACTTGTGAAAATAGTTAGCTAAATATTTGAATTTTTGCTGCAAATTCAACTGTCTCCTACTACAATTTGCAATTAATCCTTGTGATTTTTTATGCTTTTAATAATCCAAAGGAAGCTAGCACGAAGAATAGTATATATAGTTTTGTTCATATTCTTTAAATTCAAAATCTTCAAAGAATATACTTTTCTTGGAGGAAATAGGGCTTCAAAAAAGTTGATCGACTAAGGTAGTTACATCATTCAATTATGTTAAAATTTATTATCAATGAATTCTCTTGGTGTTAACCCATCAAATTATTGCATGAATATTCTTTGCCTTTGATTCTCAATTTGGATATGCTAAAAAGTCTCAACAATAATTTGCTTTAGGTGGGTGAGAAACATTTTGGAACATGCATAAATTTTATTTATTTATTTTAACTCAAATATTCATGGTTTTCAATTATTGAACTCTATATTATCATCTTCACGGACTTATTCTTATATAAATAATGGAGTCCCATGTACTCAACATTCTAAGGTTATTAATTAGTTATATGACAAAATGTATTGTAAAAAGTGATATGAAAATAAATAAATAAATATATAAAATCCTTGTAATCAACCCTTCATATAAGATAAAAAGCAAGGATGATGATAATGTTACGTAAAGTAATACAATATGTATATATATATGTAGACAAGGACGGAGTCAGCATAGGTGTTGGGGCAGCTACCCTGGGCTCATGCTGGCCAATTAACATTTAATATATTCTATGCATATATATTTAAAATATCTATGACATGCCCCTCCAAAATTGATAACTTGATGAGAAAAAATACATATTTTGACATGATTAGCATGCCCCTAACCATATTCTTGGGGTATATAAAAATTAAGATTTGGAGGAGGAGACCCGAACAGGAGGTGGGAAGAACCCAAAATGACTTTTGTATTCACCCACCTTAAATTGCCCCTGGAGAATGTACCTTTTGTATGACCACCTTTTTTATTTGTTCTTTCATTTATGTTTTTGTGAGTGTCTTCTTTGAAGTTCCAATGGATTCTCTGCATTTTATTGATGCAAGAGAAAGCCTAAAGTTTGTACATGACCCCATTTCCACTCATTAGGAGACCAATAATAAACTTTTACTTTTTTCCTTTTTTTCCATTTTTCTCTCTCTACACTTTTTTACCATAAGGTCATAAGTATTTAATTATGAGTGCATGTATGGCTTCACACCTTCGACTCAAGCAAAGGGACAATCAAGTGGGCCTTCTCTTTATCCATGTAAGACAAATTCTAAAAACTAAATTATAAGAAAGACCTTATTTATAATTTTTATCTTTATGAAGGAAAAGAAAATTCCAAAATTCTAGGTTCTCTTTGGTTATATGGAAATAAACATAAAAAGAAAAAAAGAAAGAAAAAAAAGAAGGTGAAAGTAAAAGTAAAAGTAAAATAAAAGTGAAATGAATGAAAAGAAAATAAATTTTTTAGCATGTATTCGGTTAATATGAAAATTTATTCAAAAAAAATTATAGAAAAATATTAATTTATTAGTTTGGATGAAAGTTATGTGAGACACCTAGCTAATCGGGTGGTGTCAATTGTAGCAGAGTTATACCTGGAGTCAATTTACTTCATAAAATTTTCGAAGTAAGAAAGTAATGAAGTGCATGTTTTCATTAATTGTGGTACTATCCGTTGCTTACTGAGATCTTTATCTAAATTGAACGCGGTTTCATGATATTTTTATTGGTTAATTTACTTTGTAGAATACGACTTTTGCGATCTATTTTGGGACTATGGATTGTTTCAATTGTGCTTTTGTTGATAGCATATTGCCTCCTCCTTTACAGATGAAAGTTAAGAAACTTTATTACAGACGAGGGGTGGTTATTTTATCGGAAAGAAAACGGTTAATTTGACAGTTAACATTCAACGGTCGACTTGTGATGACACAAGTCCACTCTCTTCTTCTCACGCAAACCTTTTTCTATATAACATTCATGTAACTAGGTCTCTTTCGTTGTCTTTATCATGGAATTTTATTTGAGACGACTCCAAAAATATTTTTGTTTCTCGGGTATCTGAGAGTTGCCTTGTTGCTCTGAAATTCTGAAACTACCTTTGCTTTCATTCTACTCCGAGTTCTAAAAACATGGCCACATAATTGAAGTTACCAATATTCATATATATATATATATATATATATATATGACCATGATTTTGCATATAAATGTTTCACATTTTTTTTTGAACTCTTGCTGCCTGCTGTTTGTACATCTTTTCTTCTCCTAACTTAGGCTTCAACACATTTCATTCTTTTCCATTTGTTGTTTCACGTCATATTCTAAAAAAAAAACATTGTTGCTTTATCATGCAATATTTTTAAGATGTACTTTGACATTGTTTTGACTTGATTTTCAGGTTAACCTTGTACATCTTTCCTCCATTGTAACATGTAGTGATTAATTTTTCATTCAAATATTTTTAGATTTTTTGTGTGAATAATTCTTCTATTGTACGAGTTTCATCATCTTCCACTTTTGATTTTAATAAGTTCTCGTCATTTTCATCTAAAAGTAGTCTTTAATAGAAAAATGATGTTAACTTTGTCTAAGATTTTGAGACACCAAAGATCCATACAAAACCCATTCCAACTTTCTCTTAGGAATTGGCACAAGGAACCCATTCAAGTGACATGGAAAAAACCCGAAATGGGGTGGGCAAAATTGAATTTTGATGGATCCTGCAAGTGTAAGACAGGAAAATCGAGCATCGGAGGGTTGTTCAGGAACCACAACGCAGAGTTTTTACTTGGTTATGCAGAATCCATAGGAAGAAGCAACAGTGTGATTGCGGAGTTGGCAGCGCTTCGAAGAGGGCTTGAATTGGTTATGGAGAATGGTTGGTCTAATGTATGGGTGGAAGGAGACTCAAAGGCATTGGTTGAAATTATTGCACAAAAGAGAACACTAAGATGTGCAGAAGCACAAAGGCATGTTAGTAGTATCAATTTAATAATACCAGTGCTCGAAAATTGTATTGTGACTCATATTTATAGAGAAGGCAACAGAGCTGCCGATAAATTTGCACAGATGGGGCATCATTTGAAGAAGCCTCAAATTTGGCACCATATCCCACCTAATGAAGTGTTGCGCATTGTGCATGAAGATGCAGAGGGTAAAATATTTTTTCGTAGAAGATAATTAAGCAGATTATCGATCTTCTTTTTATGGTATTGGAGAAATCTTTTCCGTTGTATGTAATAATAATGTATGTATGTATGTATATGATCGGATTGAGGTGCAAATAAACGTAATAATCATGAATTACAAAGTAGAAGGTGGATGTTTCCATTAATTATGGTACCATCTGTGATTTATTGGGATCTTCATGTCAATTGAACTTGGAAAACTAATTGACTAGTTACATGATCACATTTATTGGTTGATTTGCACTTAATAGAGCGAACATGCATGACTCTTGCAATCTATATAATTTGGGACTCTGGTCTCTTACCGTCGTTGAAAGGAAAAATGATGGCAAGAGCTTTTTCTAAGATTTTGAGACGCCAAGGAGGGGTACAAAATCCATTCCAAGTTTCAGTTCGGAATTGGCACAAGGAACCAATTGAAGTGGACTGGAAAAAACCCGAAATTGGGTGGACAAAATTGAACTTTGATGGATCATGCAAACCGGGAGGAGCAAGCATTGGTGGGGTGTTTAGGAATCACAATGCTGCAGAGTTTTTACTTGGTTATTCTGAATCCATAGGAAGCACCACCAACACTGCCATTGCTGAATTGGCGGCGCTTCGAAGAGGGCTTGAATTGGTTGCGGAGAATGGTTGGCCTAATGTATGGCTTGAAGGAGACCACAAGATACTGGTTGAAATTATTGGACAAAGGAGAAAATTTAGAAGTCCAGAAGCACAAAGTCATGTTAGTGGTATAAATTTAATAATAGGAGTGCTTAAGAATTGTATTGTGACTCATATTTATAGACAAGGCAACAGGGCTGCTCATAAATTTGCACAGATGGGGCATCATTTGAAGCATCCTCAAATTTGGCACCACAATCCACCTAATGAGGTATTGCGCATTGGGAACGAAGATGCACAGGGTAAAATATTTCTCCGTAGAAGATAATTAATTAATTAAGCAGATTCTCAATCTTCTTTTTTTAATAAGATGTTTTGCTTCACAATTGGAGAAATATTCGAATACATGTACTAATCATCAATTGATCAGATGAAAATAATGTATTATTCCACATTCTACTGCAAATAAGTCCACAAATTCTTTCTATTGATTATTTGACAATTGTAGGAGGTTTTTAGAAGAGAAAAAGTAGCATTAGTAGTAACCAGACCTTTTCGTTTTCCCAAGTTATGGACAGAAGGATGGTAGTACATGTTTGCAGTACAATAGATCCGCTAGTTATGGACAGGGAGGATGGAAGTACATGTTTTCAGTACAATAGATCAGCTAGTACATATTTTAACCAACTCAACTCATATTTTTAATATAGTCAGTCAGCAGTTTAGAGAGGAGAAGGAATATCATCAAGTATGGCAAGTGAAATTGCAGTACAAATGAATGTACTAGTTCGTTGTACGATCATTTGGTTACATTCACATATATATATACATATATATGAACAGATTGTAAAGCTAATGTGGTAGAGAGAGAGAGAGAGAGAGATTGTTGATCTAACGCAACAGAGGCAAAGGCAAGGAGTAAGTAGGTGTATATCCAGATTTAAGAAACATCATTGAGTGCAGCGTTGATGAAGTCGTCATATCCCTACCCTTACTCTTCTTCTTTCTTTTTTTTTCTTTATTATTTTGCGGGTAATTGTCGACTTCATCAGCGCTGCACCCAATCATGTTTTTGCTCTCCTGGCAGAACCTTTTTGTTTTTTGGCTAAGGTACTTGCTTCCTTCGCCTCACACATCCTTATTTATACACCTCCTCCTCCTATACTAAACTGCACTGCTGCTAAAGTAGTTTGAAGCATTATTATATATGTATGTATATTATTCATCACAATAGAGTACAACTATATCTTTGCAAAAAAATAGGACATTATCTACTCATCAGCTACATCTTTCAGGATAAGCAAGAACAAAAAGCAGGATATAATGGCAATAAGTTCTGATGCTCTACTACATTCCAACTATCTTTCTACCATCCGTGACACAAAACCTCAACTGAGAGATTCATCAACTCAAATCGTCCCCTTTTGGTGCTGCAAATTTCAGTAACAACTGCTCTACACGGCCTCTCGTACGTGCAACACGGTGGTTCATCTCGTATCCAGAATGGCAACATTTTATGCAGTACCCACCAAACTCTAAAGATGACCAAGGCGTGTGGGTGTGGAATTATGGCATAAAAGTCAACTATACAAATCAAAAAATGTGCAACTATTGAATTGCAAGGTTACATACGCAAACCAAAACACTTTTTTCTCCCCTCATAAGATGTACACAAACTGAAGACATCAACACGAATTTCAATAACGTCTAAAAGAATAGGTCTTTTTTGTTAATCTCTTTCGGGAGAAAGAAAATGAAATGTACAGGAACGTCAAAACGTCGCGTCTTCATTTCTTTCTGTCTCCCCATTTTTAGTGCCTCTGCCTGTGAGTTGTGAGGCTTGAGTAAAAATTAATTATCAGTGGAACAATAACTTGTCAATAAATACAGGACAAAATTTTCCTTTATAAAAATTTATGACAAGGCACACGATAAGTGCCAGCTGAAGAGATAAAAGAACAAACCCGAGATGCTCGAGGTCTTTCTCGGGACAGAGATATGGTTTTTTTTTTTTTTTTTTTCCTCGTGATTTTAAACTGTCAAAATTGGTATGCAGGAACAAAACAGACAAGAACCTTCTTATGGTGCCATGAGCCCTTCAATTGTGTAGGAAAGTGACTTCGCCCAGTCAACTTTGAGTAACAGCGTTTGTAGCGTGTGCATCACATCATAATCAGGATCAAGCTTCCGCTGCCAGCCCTAAAAAGTATAGCATGCACAAGGAACATGAATTAGTGAATTTACATGAACAGCTCAGTTTAACAAAAACTTGTAGCATCTCCAACGTCAGCAATACAATCTAAGCATAGGCCAAGGATCCGCTTTGAGTCTTTTTCTGTCTCAACTTTCATTGCACAACATGCATGATCCTACTTAGTGACGTGGTATTGTGCATTGTCCGATAAAGACTCCGACTAAAAAAAAGATCGAGGAGGATCCAAGTCCCCAAGCAAAACATGCTTGTCAAATAACATACTTGTCAAAATATATTTCATAAAATAACTACAATACAGAATTTCAAGCAACTAAAAAAACAATATACTCATAAAATGAATATGGCTCAAATGTGAATGTTGAGATTGATGCGTAGCAACACGGGATGAATTAAAATTACAATTCAACACATTCATTACCCGGTTGAAGACTTGAACTAGTACGAATGGGAAATAAGATAATAGAAAATCAATTGAATTAGATTAATCATGTGCAACAAAGAAAAATTAAAAATTGTAGTAGCGAGAAGGGTGATGCAATGCACATAAGGTACCAAAGAAAGGAGAACATCAGAAATAACATGGTTGAGATAATAAATAAGATATAATAACATATGATTTGACTGAGGTTATTAGCAATACAGGATTCTTGTACCTGATGCACCAAATAGCGGTAAAAGACTTCTTTCAATTGATTATACTTATCAACATAAATATGTACAAGTAATTCTAGGATAACATATTAGACATTTTTCCACAATTTTCATTGACATCTTAGATATTTGTAGAACACAACCACCATATTTTATACCAATTTGGTGAATAAAATGGTGCCACTCTAATATCATGTCTTGAACATTTTTGTCAATGAATAAAAATTAGCTCTTAGTTTTGTCATTTATGTTTTAAAACCATAAACCTTCAAGCATGGATACATCTATAAGACTGACATACATGTATCTTGTCTGTGTCAAATACCAATACTTCTCGGATAATCGCTGATACATGTCCGATACTTCCTAAACGTATCCATAACTTTAATAATAATTTTAATTTCTAACATGTATTCGATACTTTTCTCAAACACTCTGACCAAATATCCGAAACTTCTTTGATATTTTAAACATATATTTAACAAGTTTTGAACATTAATGTAACTTTCCCAAGAACAATACCATAGTAAATCTATTTAGAAAGTTCAAAATTTCTTCATTTTGAAGTACTTAGATATATATCATGACTAATTTAGTCCAACATTAATATTTAAACTTACCCATACATACATACATATATATATATAATATATATTGCCATATTCGTATCTTATTTTTTAAGAATTTTTCATATAGCTGTATTTGTGTAGCGTTGTATCTGTTCCCATGTCCGTGTCCATGCAACGGGCATTTAAAGATAAAAACAGAAGCATGTAGAACCATGTCCTCGATATCTAGATAATGCAACAAACATTTTAAAGATAAAATATGAACATAATTGTAAAAACAAAGGTACAATAAGAAAATATTAGGAGTACGTATTATATAAGGATTTTTATCATAATTTTCAAAAAAAAAAAAATTCGGGGTATAATTTTCAAATTTCATCTTCCATATTTTACAATTCTTATTGGAAATTAAGAAAACTACCTAGAGGTTAGCTCTAATGGCATCTTCAATACTTTCAAGTGAAAGGTTCAAAGTTCAAGTACTCGTACGAGGCCATTGTGGGTGTGTATATTATATAAAGAAAAAACTTGAAGTAAAGTTACATATTTGTCATGTATAACAGATATAAAAGGCTATTAAACAGTATTGGTTCAGTTGGGCAGGATGATGAGAGGGAAAGTCTAGAGAGAGACTTAACCTTTGGCTTCTTTTTGCACAAAATGGCTGCTCCCACACTTGAACCTGCATCCCGGCAGTTGTCTCTGATGGCTTTACCATTGCACAAAGCAGCCCCTTTTTATATATAGTAATTAAACATTTTATATTTTAGTGACCTAACCTTACTGATGTCCTCGTTTACTACCTCAGTTCCATAATGAGTGATGCCTTTAGGACTCCCAACTTTTTAAAACTAACCCAACAAAAACTAAACATTTACTCCATTAATTTGAAAATATTTCAAAATCAAAGGACAATTTGAAGAAGTTAAAATTTGAAATATCTCAAAAACGATAGTGGACAATTATTCTGGGACATCCCAAAAAGGAAATCAGGAAACTTACTATGGGATGAATGGAGTAAGATTTTTGTACTGGTGCATCTGTGTGTGTATCATTTCTATGCTAATTAGATCCAAGTAAGATAGCTCATAAAATGAAGAGACTTTTTCTTTTGATGAAGGAAAACAGACAAACCTTATGAAATTTTACATATTTTAATCCTAAAGGAAATTGCCTCTTCTTCCCATTTCCAAAATGAGGGCATCTTAAATAAAGCAGAATGGAAACATTTGCACAAGAAGAAAATAATTTACCTCAAGAACCAAAGTTGTAACCATTACAGTGCAGACATTGCCATCAATGTTGACTTTATGACGCCTAACTTGCTCAAGTAAATGATGCATGCAATCCGCAGGATGGACCAAATCACCTTCTGGAGTACCCCAAAAATCAAAGGAATCTTTCACTTCCTGTTAAAACAAGATAATTTAGAGAACAAAAAATGCACATAGACGTATATCACATGATAAAGTACATGCATGAAGTGAGAAAAGAGACCTCATGCACCCAAGCAATATATAAGTATAAGCTGGTCTAAATTACTACTACATATACTTCCAAACAACCTAAATACACATACACAAAAAACCTCAAATAAATTGTGAAATTCATTCATAATAAGTTTTAAAATATATTAAACTAGCAAGTAATAAATCTTCTTATAAATAAATTTTAAAATCTCAAACTAATACTATAAGATGCAATTTTATAATTGTAAACTAGAAGTTCTTGCATCTTATGCTACAGAATACAAAGCATCAACAATTGAGATTATTCAAGAAACGCAATTGTATTCACAAGCATTCCAAATAAGAGAATAAATTACTCTTTGCCACATCTAGCACTAATGATAGTAAATGCAGCACAGCACATATTCTCAGCTCGAACAACTTTCAAGTTCAAAACTTTAGAATCTTAGTCCAGTTAATAAATAATTACAAGATAGACATCACCGCAATAGGATGCTTTTTCAGTGGTAGAGAAGTAATATTACAGGAAAGATGATACTCATCAAAAATAAATAAACAAATAAAAATATTGCAGGAAAGATGAAGATGCCACTAAGTCAAAGGATAAATATAAATTAATTACCATATTCTGTGGAAGTACTACGGTTCAAAACAATGGATCCTTCTGTTGGTAACCACAACTAAAACATAAATTCATAGCGATCCTACCAAAAGAATTAACGTAAAATAGCGACATCCAAATTAATGACTCCAAAAATAATTGTGTGCCTACTATACTACCTTGATGAAAGCCTCTGGATTAGGGCAGTTCTGTTGCTTTGATAATCTAAGCGCACACTCTGCTGCAGTGCGACCATCCCGACGGGCAACAGACTTGAAAAACTCTAATAAATTTACTCGATCACTCTTAGAAAGTTCAGCCGTCATGCCTACATCAAGGAAAATGACATGAGGCTTTGATTTAAAAAGCCGTTTCCGAGAAGACTTGCTCTTAGCTACCCGGACAAGGATATTTCCAGGGTGCATGTCAGCATGAATAAAATTGTCCACCTGAAAGAAGAGGAGTCAGGTCTCAGAAGCCAGAACTATTTCTCTTTCGTTTTTCAAAAATCAAGAGCAATCAAACTTCTCACAACAAGTTACTAATAAAAAGAACTCCCTAAAAACACAGTGGCAAAGAAAAAAATTCATATAGTACACTATGATATTAAATGAGTTCCAATACCAATGATGTTGCATGATGATGATTACAAAGAAGTTAAGATTAGAATATAGAACCCAATAACATTCGGAAAACATATTTAGAGAGACCATATCACATCTCAATTCAGATAGATGAACCAAACATAGTTCCCATCTTTTCTTTAAATTCTTTTAGTAGAAAAAGGAAGGTACTGTGGCATGCCTTAAGACCTGAGTTTATTAACTTGTAAAAGGATCTGACTAGGAAGTTTTCTAGGAATACTGTAATACTATTATGGCATTGAGAACAGGTGAAGTACCAATGCCATTTTCTCCTCCAATGAGAATGAAACCACAATTATCACAATTTTGTAAGTCATCTTTTTAGAAAAATGACCATAGGAAACAAATAAGGTTTGAGAATTTAACACTAATAACAGGTTTCCAAAAAAAGAAATGATAAGCAATTTAGCATTAACGAAAAATCATGCACAATGAATTGAAGCATGCACAGCCAAAGGAGTTCATGTTTATAGTAATTTTTTTACCAATATGATCATGTTAGCAATACTGAAATACCAAAAATAATGAGAACTCAATACATGCACAAATTTTTTATGTGAAGATCCAAAGAATATTAGACAACCAGCACTATTATTTTGTCTTGAAAATGTCCAGGGAGAAGAATCATAACATAATCAATACAACTGTCTGTTGGTTTCTGTAATTTTGGTGATGATACCCATGGTGTCCAAGGTTTGAGACTAATCAGATAAAGACATATCGGATGATACTTAACATTTTGAAGATTTGGTTATATATTTTTAAAATACCTACATGATGATGAAGTTGCATTCATGAATCTTATCCCTTTTGGGTACATAACAAATAATAAAAAAAACATGGATTTATAGTTAGCAAGCCATAAATATTTTATTTGCACAAGCCTACCCATCAATAAAGGAATCCAAGTCAACGCATGACAATTTTCTGGATCTTTTTTAAAGTCAAAGTCAGTAGTTGGCTCCTCGTTGAGTTTATTCATATTTTTAACTGCACAAAATTTGTTTTAGATCATCCAATGGTCAAACGTTAATATGGTTTTAGGCATTTAGTTGGGAAAATGCGGGTGGAAATAACATTATGATGAAGGAGAGTAGTTAATGCCCAACAATAGTTTTAAATGGTTTAATATTCAGATTTGGTAATCATCCTTTATTCCTTTATACAAAATTCACAATGAACGTCTCTATGGAGCTTGATTTGGAAATGGACAAATATAACCGGACCAATATGAAATTGAAATTAAAATCCGAGTACTCAAAATGTCGACCGAAGACACCACAAGTTCACAACACATGACACAATTGGAACCAAAAAAGGTAGGCATTTCCGTCTGTAACCTAAAACACCCCAAACAAAGGTTTAAATGCACATCAGACATCCAACACTCATCCTATCCCTGCCTTGCACCAAAAAACTTACAAAAAATTTATCTGGATTGAATATAAGTTTGACTAATCAAACTTAGAAAACCAACCCTTGTAAGTTAGATACTATACCTGCACAATACTATTATGTGTGTGTGTGTGTGTGTGTGTATATATATTCATATATTAGAAGGTGTTTATATATTAAAAGGTCTTTATACAACAAAAATGATCTCTTACACACAGGTGAGCAAGAAACTTTCTCCACACCAGACATAGTGGCCGTTGGATTTGATCTAAGTTCAAAAAAGGTAGTTACCAAAAAAAAAAACATAGCAATCATTTCTAAGTATCCAACAGTCACTATACTTTGTGTGGTTAAATTTCTTGCTCACCACTGTGCAAGAGTCATTTCTGCTTTATATTATATTATATATATATATATATATATATATTCATATACATGCTCAATGAAACCTCCATTCAATGCGTTCTGTTGTCTTTATATTAGAGGGTTCCTTTAAGGCAATCATATGGGAAATTCATTTGGTACTGCTAGGATTAAAATTTCTTTATTTTTTTTTCATCGGGTTAAAATAATGTTCAGGGATTCGAGGCTTTTTTCCTGTGTGTGTGTGTGTATTCAGTTTCTAGGTTAAGATCATAAAAATCCCCGTTCAGTTTACTTTCCCATTTCAAGCCACACTCACCAAACCCAGAATGTGTTAAAATCAATTTACGGCTTTGATCAACAGCTGAAAAATACTATCTTCTACAGAAAGATTACATGAATTTATTAAATTTCATGACTTCACATAATGATAAGCAAACTAAAATTAGAATTCAAACGGAGACCCTTATCAGCAATGTTATACACCATAAAGTCAAGAAGGACTATACCTGGTCAGACATCTAAGTTGGCATACCCACTCTCACAAAATATTACATGTATTTCATTCTCATTCCCAAGAATAAATAAGGTGTGATCACTAAAGGCCCCTAGCTAGTTCATGAGGCAAATTAGAAGCATAACACCTATCATCTTATAATAATAATAACCAAGTTCCTCTGACAATGCAACCATATCAATTCTATACAATTATCACACATCAATAGAAACTAGGAATAGCAGCAAATGAACAATGCAACCAAAAAATATCAGATGCAAAAATTACTGCAAGCATAAATAAAGTCAAAAATTAAATATGTTACCAGAAGCATCTTCAAAAGTGCATGTGTTCCAATGTGGGCAAGCGCACTTTTAACTCTATCATGTCCTTCAAGCTCATCAACGTAGTGTGAGACACTTTCCCCTTGCTCAAAAGTTTCCACCAAAACAGCAGGATGCACAAGTGGATATACAGGCTTAGGAAAAGAAACATCCTTCCATCTGCGAAAATTGTAAATAAAGCGGCTCAAATGGGCAGCTTCCCTTGCAAGGTCAACCTGAGACATCATAAAAACCGCAAACTGTTGTACGCTTTCATCCAACCTCAACCACTTCAGGATAGGAATGACCATTGAAATCTTTGCTGCTATATTAATTATTTCAAAATCTCTTCTGATTGATTCACCAACACCAGGATGCCTAACCTTTACCGCAACTACAATGGGCTTGATCTGTCGACCACGATATCTAGACCTTAGAGAAGCTCGATGCACTTGAGCAATACTTCCAGATGCTACGGGTGCCTCTTCAAAATCATCAAAAATTTCAGAAAGCTTACGACCAAAAGCTTTTTCAATAGTCTTCTTTGTATAAGCGAAGCTATGTTCAGGTGCTTTGGCATGGAGCTTTGACAGCTCAGAGCATAAATCCCTAGGGAAGAGGTCTGGCCGTGTGGCTGCCCATTGGCCCCATTTTATGAATGCTGGGCCTGCTCTTTCCAGCGTCTTATGAACTACCCGAAGCCACGTTTTCCTAAACTCAGGTCCAAGAGAATCCGCAAATGGGGCCATTACTATGCTGGGTGAGAACAAGATTGCTAAATAAAGAGCTCTTAGCAACAGGACAACACCTTCAAATACTGAGAGGAGTAATGCAGTCAAAAATGCATGCCCATCTTCTGCACGCATGTACAAAGTATTCCTTGGCTGGAAGAGATCTGTATTTGCTGATGCTTGTGCCCATGCTACATTCCCACATGTTAAAGCAAACAAACCAGGAACAACCACATAAGATCTGGTCAAGGCCAAGCTGACTGCTTGAGCGATTTTACTTATGTGGGGATGACTTCTGCCATTGTGAGAAGATATCTGTGTAAGCCTCTTCCAAGCAATTTGGGCATGATATGCTGCTGTTTTACTCGCCGGGATGAATGAAAACTTTCTTGGAAATCTATTATTGTGGAAACCATCCTTAATTTTGTGTGCCATGAATGAACCATTTCCCCCGCTAGGAAACAACCGCGAGTATAATCTATATTGGGGGGAATATGACCCAGCCGCAACGGACAACCCATACTTGCTTCCTTCTGAATAGATGCTCCTCTGCCTTGCTTGAATAAAATGTGCAGCTTTCCTAATATTTCCAATTGTCAGAAATCTGCATTCCCGACAATAAGAGTCAATTACCACCATAAGTTTTTTTGTGAGATTGACACGATGGCTTAACTGTTATTTGAAAAGAGTCAGCTAGAAGATACATCAATTATTTCATTCAAGAAGTTAAAGTGTGTCATGCTATGAAAACCAACTGTCTAGTCAGAATTAAACTTGCTAGTTATGTTCAAAATCAAAATGACCACGCTCTGGGAAATCCCAATAGTTCAGATTTGATGGGCATCGTCATAACCGGGTATCTGCATAATGCACAATTGAATTTGAGCTTAAGCTCCGTTGTTCCAAATGTGAAGCCTAATTTTTCCCTTGGTTTCAATATGGGAATTTCCAGATCATTTTTTAACATTAGAAAATTGACCCACAGTAGATTTAGGTCTGAAGATAATTAATAAACGTTCAATAGAACACAGTTCTTCAAAAGAAAATAAATAGTAGATATAAAAGCATGAAAACCTAAATACTTATTCAAATTCAAAATATGCAAAAATTCAACAATCCCAATCCATCAAAAGTACCAAAAACAGTTTCAAGCAAAACCTAATAACCCAACGCAAGAACTACGGAATACCTCAGAGAATCGCGGAAAGCAAAAACACAGAATCCCTAAAAGTTTGAGAATTGGCAAGGAAGTTACGGACCTTGACATGGCGATGCTTGGTCTTCACGCGTAGTGGTTAATAGTATTTGAATCAGATGTTGTAGTGATATTGTTGTTTTCAGCATTTTCTATCGGATGTGGACAACAATTGCTCATCTCCAACTCATCTCATCTGAGAATCAAAACTTGCAATCAACGTATTTACTCAGACTCGTCGGTCAGTGACCCTTGTGTGGCGGTCTCAGGCAAGCGCTTTTTATTTAAAGGGCTTTGGCGGCGGCGAGAGAGAGAGAGAGAAAAGAGAGGAGTACGAAGGTGCGACGACAGAGGTTGGAGGTGGATCCGGGAAGTCGAGATGGGTTCGATCACTGAACCGGTGGTGCGGGGTTCTTCTTTCGAGCTGCTTATGCCAATTCCTAACTTTAGGCCTATTAATGAATGAAAATATCTTGTTAATGAAGAAATGAAAATAAGATTTTGATTTTTTTAAAATAAAAAAAAAATTAGAAAAGAATTAGCAAAAAGTCAAAGACATTTTTCTTTACAATTAATTTTGTCAACATTTTTAGTTTTGTACAAGCATTTATTTTATTTATGCTAATGATTGGTATATAAGTTTTAATCAATTAATTTTCTTGAATAATTCAAACTGCACTATTTTTTAATATAAGTTTTTTTAAATAAAAATTATATTCGTTCATCTGACAAGTCCAACCGAAACAATCAGTTTAGTTATTAGACTCATAGACGAACTCGTAAGCTTAAACATATATTTGACTTGGAGAATCAAATGACATTAATTTTTAGGGTTTTAAACATTCTATCATACCTACATTTTAAATTATATGCGCATTCAAATTCCTAATCTTCCATCCATCGTCAGGAGATTCAATGATTCATACATCAAACTTGTCCAATGTGGTTGATGATCAAGTTTATTTTATCTATAAAATTTTGTTAGTAGGCTCCTTCTTAAAGGTTTTTAAATAAAATTAGCAACTAATTAGTAAAGAGTATGAATTAGTGCTAGTTTTGTTCAGTTTTCTAAGAATAATTTTTTTAATTTTTAAGAACTGAAAACCAATTGTATAAAAATCTGTCTCATTGCCAGTTTTTTAAAACAATTTTCTGAAAACTCAAATAAAAAATAATAATTCATGCATTTATCATTTTCTAAAAATTGTTTCTCCGTTTTTGAGTAATAAACCACTGAACAATACTTGCATCCTTCGGGCGGAGGATGAGGTCCATCCTCCTCGCTGATGTGGCCCAATGGCATGGTGACAGGTGTCCAAACTAAATTAATAATAAAATATGGGCCATGCCCATTTTGTCCGGGTTAAACCCGTTTCTTACACCCTTCTCTCTCTCTCTCTCTCTCTCAAAACCTTATATATCTATCACCGCAACAA
>JAOTQH010000060.1:2649795-2660204 GCA_025631255.1 Cornus kousa | reverse complement strand
GGTGCACACAGACCATCTAAAAAAAAGGGGTTGCTATTTAGCCTCCATAAATAAAAATCTACTATTTCATCAAGTTCATCAAGTTTATGTGTCACTATCTATATGTCAAATATAATGAGATTCAATTTAAAATATAAGATAATTAATTAATTAAAAAATTGTAGTCTATTTTTTAAGTTTCATCTTAATATAGTATCTTTAATGACAATTAAAGTTTCAATAAATATGTATATCAAATTGTATATGTGTTATATATATATATATATATATATATATATCAGATTGCATCTCGATCTCTCAGGCATAGATACTTAAGGATTGCATCTCCTATATATAATTAGATTGGTATTTGTTCATTGAAATAATGATTAAACTAATTATCTATGTGACTCCAGAAATAATAATAATAATAAAAAATAAAATTGCAAAGTATTGAAAAAATTGATAATATTGCAATTTTTGTTCTAAATTTTGTACCAGTCAAATTCTTCTATCTGAGTACCATTAAAGATATAGTGAAAACGAAAAAAGATGTTACGGGTAATGAAAAACTAAAAAGATAAGGAAAGAGTTACGAATAACTTAGTAGATAAATAAAAGAAAATTGTTGTATTTTATTGAAACAAATAGGAATAGTAATGATGTTTATTTAAGTTAGAATTTTATAATAACACAGTCATATTTTTGTATTTTACACGGGCACTTAAGTATATTTTCTCTCTCCTCCCCCTTTCCCACTCCTGGTTCTCTTTCTCATCTATCATTCCTTTACACCTCTTTGTTTCTCACTTTTCTAGGGTGCCATAGAGAAGAATCAACAACTGGCGGCAATGTAAGAATTGCTCGACCATATTTTATTTTATTTTTTTTAATTTTGTTTAATAAATATAATTTGATTTATCACTTTCATTTGATCTTATCTTTTGTAATCATCGCTGTAGATTTTAGGGGGTTTTTTTTATAGATTTTTTTTTATCCTCTTATATTATATTCTAATGAGATAAATATGTACTAGCGAAAGATTAGATATATATTTTAATCACGTTTTTATATAATTGTTGTTTGATACAATTATACAAATTATTATTATTATTTTTTGGTTGATTAGCCAATTCAATCGCAATTGTTGTTGTATATTTTTGCTTTCTGTACTCGGATTTTTATGCCAATCTTGTGACAACTTACCTACATGCATAAGGTGGATTAATAGTTTCTAAATACTTCAATCTTACTTTATTATTTGTTATTAAGTTAGAATTCTGATGGTAGCTCAAAAGATTTGTTATTAAGGAAATGGAAAAATGAAATATAGGGAGAAATTACAATCTTACTTTATTATTTGTTATTAAGTTAGAATTCTGATGATAGCTCAAAAGATTTGTTATTAAGGAAATGAAAAAATGAAATATGGGAAGAAATTATTATTTTATTGAGTGTTTTGCTTTTATTCCCCAATTTATGACAATTGAAGAACTTTTGCACCTATCAATTATTGGTGCTGGAAAGCCCCCGATATTTGACAGGGAGAATCGCGTGTTACGAAGCCAAATGGACATTTTTAATTTTCTCTAGCTATATGCAGTCAATCTCAAAATTACTTTCAATGTTTAGTTCATTATTTAATTGTTAGTGGTATAAAATATTTTATTAAAAAATTATATTAACATATTCTTTAAAAAAATAAAATAAAAAATCAGAATAATTCTATTAAAAAATTACTTTGCCGTGATTTGAAAATTGACTAAAGATTTGTAGATAAGTGCAAAGTATATAATATGATTAATTAAATGATAGACTTCTTTAAAATATGACAAACATCTTTTAAGCTAAGGATTTTGAAGTGACTAAACAACTGTATGGGACTTTCATCACTGTAAGTTTAGAGAGACTCAAGTGTACTTTATTGTAAGTAGTGGAGAGGGTTTATTTATTTATTATTTTCTTCGAACTCTTGACCTACAATCACAATTAATAATCTTACGCAAAGACGACCCCAATAAATATAAACATTTGAAATAAAGAAACTATTATCATCATTTGGCCAAACTTATACTGCACACCTAATAACTAATGTTGTTCGCTATGAGCATCCCTAGTTGAAAAATGAGAAATAAATATGACTGCTAATAAAAAAAAAAGGTACATATTGTCAGGTATGAAGCCAGCTTGGGTCCGGGGGCATGAATTTATTATATGTAAAAATATAATATTTGAAAAAAATTACTTTGTGACCCCTCTAAAATCTATTTTCTTTCAAAAATAGCCTTTGAAATGATATATTTTTTTATATACATGTAAGTATATAGTTTATGAAGTATTACTTTATACCCCGAACTTAATTCCCGACTCTATCCTTGCATAGGAGAATAAAAATGCACAACCTAATAATTTGAATCCACAAAGCAACTCTCAAAGCTATTTAACTAAAAACCAAAATCAAATTGAGAACTATTTTCTTACAGTAAATGTATGAGTTGAAAGGTTATAAAAAAAAAAAAAAGCCCTTCTCTGTTTGATACTCTCTTACTTTTAATAAGACTGACGAGCAGCCCAATTTATCGACGTGGATTATTTGTCTTTATGGGGTGATCTGACACATCTCATTCGTATGCTCTTAATGCCAACAAGGACAAAGTTGGTGAAGTAGATACGATTAAAGTTTTATACTTAAGGCTGCATTCAAGAATAAGAAGGGTCCCAACTCATATTCGTCGGCAATAATTGTGTGGGGTCATTTAATGCCGTATTTATTAAAAGTATTTATTATATTTATATAAATTATTTATAATCTTCAATCAAACAATAAATACTTAAAATGATATAATTGTTTATATTTAAATGTATATAAATGAGTTAAACATATTGAACTCATTTTATTATTATACCTATAGTTTAGTAAATTATACAAAATGCCCGCGTAAATTATTTTTTTTTTCAAAGCTACCCCTTAGCCATGCTACCCCATTAAATTTTTTTTTATTTACATTTTAGGTATATAGTTTATTAAATTATACGAAATTACCCTCTAAAATTTTTTTTTTCCCCAAAAAATCCTGCAAATTCTTTATTTTTTTCCCTTCTTACTCTTCTTTTTCATTTTTTTCTTTCTTTCTTTTTTTTTTTTTATTTCAAAGATTTTTCATATTTTTTCTTTTACTAAAAAAACTATTTTATCATGTAATAATCATAGTTAGTAAAATACGGTATGAGAAAAATATGAGTATGAAAACGTATGAGTATAATTCAATATTTTTTAAAAAATATGTTTAAAAATTTCGGCAAAAAAATACTGAAACGTAAAAATACAAATACGGATACGTACGTGTATAATACGTTATATACTCTAGAAATTCGGAATAAAAAATTCGGCTATACACATCTTATTATTTTCTTATATATCATATATTTGTAAGGACAATAAAAAATATGTATCAAATAATAAAATAAATATATTACAATTGACGCTATCACAATAATCATAAAAAAATAATAATAAACTATCTAAATATAATGAAGCAATAACCATATGTCCATAACATCAATTTCATCACAAAATTAATGAAAAAAATTCTAATTTAAATAATCAACTATGTTGCCCAAAATAAAAATAAAAAATTATTTTAAATTTAAATAACACCATCTAAGCAAGAAAGATTTTCATCATTGGTGACTATAGCACTAGAAACGTCATCTATTGGCTCTAAGGAATAATCCTCCAATGCTTCATAATCAACATATTAATAGCCTATATATTTATAATCAATTCTGTGACCTGCAAACTTATAAAATAATAACAATAAAGATACTAACAAAATTTAAAAGATCTCACAACAAAATAAAAAATCTATAAATATCTACAAACATCAATAAAAACTTATGATTCTTCAAGATTATAGTATTCCACAAGTATATATATATATATATATCTTTCATTACTTTGATTAAAGATCATACATTGAAGTGACAACAATAAGAGATTAAAAAAAAAGAAAAGAAAGTGATACCTTGAATGTAGAACAACTGAGTGAGAGAATGGTCACAACCTTCCCCAAGATTGCACAACAAATAACATTATTTTGATGGCGCGAAAGATAATGGCTATACCAAGCAAAAGAGGGTAGAAAAGACGGTAATTTGTGTTTCAGAAAATAGGCTATTATAAACGTGAAGTTTGTGAACGAAAAGAAAAAAAATAATTAGGTTACGAATTAAACGGAGCGACCAAAACAAATAAACAAATAAACTCGTTAGATACGGGGTGATGGAAAAAAACGCATACAAATAAACGAATAAACGCGTTAGATACGGGGTGATGGAAAAAAAAAACGCCTATTTTACCGTTTCTTTCAACTCTAATCGGCAAACGGAAGTAGAATTAGGTCACAGTATGTGTGTGTGTTTGGTGTTGGGGCGGAGAATAAAAAGGAGAGAGGAGAGAAGTAAAGAAGATATCGGTATGGATTGAAAAGGTCATTTCAATATTCAAATTAGTCAATATAAAAGTAAAAGGGTAAAAATGTCAATTTATTACCATTGGGTTGTCTTTGGTAACTGTATCAAACTTGAGGGGGTGTCTTTGTACAAAAACAGGTAAATTTCATTTGTGTATTCTTTTAGCAAACCTCGAGGAATGGTACTGTACTTTATCCAAAATTTTAATAAAATATTTATTCGACTAATTTCAATTCATCTTACAACTTTTCTAGATGCATAATCATGAAAACCAATTCCGATTCACGCGTGTGCACTCGTACACATGCACGCACAATACACACACGCATAGATATATATATATATATATATATATATATACTGAATGCATGATAAGAAGGCCGAGGGGACTAAAATACAAGGAAATACAGAAGAGGTCCGTCTATCACTCTCCTCTTTGTAAGCAACGGAAGGAAGACAAAAAATTGATGGATACAACTCACATGCTCATTTAGAGTGTATGTCTTTCCCATGTGCACACTCTAACAAAAGATCTTCATAATACCCTTTTCAATGCCAGCTCAACTAAAATAACACATTTGCTTTACTGCATACAAACATATGCCAGAGTATAATTACAAAATCTTATCACAAGACCTTTCTTATTTGGATCTCTCTAGTAACACTTACAATCTAAACAAAGATGTGTTCTAACGCAATTTGAGATTTTGATAAACATGTTATGAAATTGTCAAAAAAAAAAAAAAAAAAGACACTTGTGAAGATATACAGTAGGTGAAGATACAAGAAGATTACATTCAAGAAAACCAGATTCCACTGAACAAACTGCGCAATCTGCTTGATGATAACTTCCTGACAATCTTTTTGGCATCCGAAACTTGAGCCTCTGCAAGCTTTTCTATGTTCTTGACATACCCTGAACTCACAATTTTCTTCCTCCCACTGTTGCTGCTAGACAATGACATCAAAGCAGACAACAAGAACTTCTTGCAGCTTGAATTTCCCTCTTCTGGATTGAGCATTTGTAGAAGCAACCCAACATTTTGATCACTCTGCACAAATCGTTTTCGGTTTTTGGGGAGTAATATCATGCTGGAGAGGGCCTCGGCTGCCATTTCCCGGACTTCCAATGACTTTGCTTCGAGCAATTTGACAAGCTCTGGCATAAACCCTGCATCTCCCATTTCTTTCTTGGCCTCAATTGATGTTCCACATAGCCTAATGGCCACCTTCAGTGCCAATTCTTGAATTGAAACCTCACCATTGCGAAGAAAGTACGCTAAATGATCCAAAAACCCATAATTCATCAAAATGTTCAAAGTGCTTGGACATGAAAAGCACAAATTCACAATTGCTCTCAAGGCCATCTCTCGAGCTTTCAGTGAGAATGTTGATATGGGATCCAAAACACGAACTAGAACGCGAACTCCCCCTTCTCTAACAATCATTTGCCGCGTTAATTCATCCCCGCAGGCCATACTTTGAAGAAAATCCATTGAACTTATCTGTGAAAGTTCATCTTTTGACCTCACAAGCCTAATGAACACCGAAATCGCGCCTTCCTCAACCATAAACCTCTTGATTTCTTCAACCCCGACAAGATTCTTCAACACCCCACAAGCCAAATTAACCAATTCAACACCACAATCACAATCACTACATACCTTCAACAGTGCTGTCACTCCACCATGAGCCGAAATCGACCACGCATTATCAGAATTCTCTGTTAATTTCTGCAAACACCTGGCGGACCATTCTTTGCCAAACTCATCCCTACTCTCTAAAACCCTAATCAATGGCGCAATAACCCCTGCCCCAATCAACACATTCTTGTATGAATCAAACCCTGCAATGATCGAAACAGCCCTCGCAGACTCTGATTGAATCTGGGTTTCTTGCGAATCGAGAAATCTCACCAAGAGACTAATCAGACTACCAATTTCAACAGCAACTTTCACATACTTCTCATCCTCATCGATGACTTCATTGAAAGCAATCAAAGCTTCTTTCTTCATTTCTGTGCCACCAATTCTCATCCTCGACAACAAGTCCCTGACATAAAACTTCATGTCGTTGCGAGACGCTCCGAGACTGGGCCTCGAAACGACGATGGCGTAGTTGTGTGAAAGCAAACCAGCAGTGTAAATTTCAGAGAGAGACTTTGTGTGTGTGTCGAATTTCGCAGAGAGTATGTCGAGATCGCTTTGCATTAACAGCTTCCCACTGAAGGAAAGGTCGACGCATCGTCGCGCAAGATCGTAACAACTAGTCAGCGTGTCGATGATTCTGTGAACTGTGCCGGAGAGTGATGGGTTGTCGCCGGAGTCGCAGTTTTGGACGGCTGTGAGGCCGGAGAGAAGCTCTTCCAGCTTGATACGTATGGATTGCCATTTGACTGAGAAGACTTTGATTGAATGTGAGAGAGAGATTAGAGAGGATATAAGCTCGATTGCTCGCTGAATACTGGGTTTTCCGGCGGATGATTCCGGCGAGTTTTGTCCGCCTTTTGATTCTTGGAAGCCTTTCTCTTCACCCATCTTGATTTTCAAAGAAAACCCATTTTCCGGGCGGAGGTGGGTCAGATCGTTGGCGAAGTTGGTGTCAAGATTCCGGCGAGTGGTGGAGTTTTGAGGATGAGGGGATGGAAGGTGATTGATGATCTTATCATGAACAGAGAGGCTCATGTGTTTTATACCTCTCATCTAACTGACTTGGGTCAATGGGTGTGTGAATTTACAAAAATATCCTATCAGTTATGTGGCAAAGTTAGTGGGTAGAAAGAGGCTACAGGGGTATCTATGTCATTGTGGAAGTAGATGGTGGTTTGATCAGTTGGAGAACGTCTTCAAGATGGAGGGAAAGGAAATGCAATAAAAGTGGCCGAAAAGGAGGTGGATGAATTTCTATAATTTGATGCATTTACATGTGAATTAATTAAGAGTGATGTTAAAAATATATATATGAGTATATATCAAAGAGACCCTAATGTACTCACATAGACTCTCTTGAGTATTACATTAGAAGTGTTTATCTACATACAAATCTCTTTTTTATTAATTAATGATAAGCTTAAGGTTATTTCTGTCTATATAAAAATACGACATTAATATAAATCTTAAAACAACACATAAAGGCGTGGTAAAACCAAATATCTCAATATACATCTAGTCATTTACATTTCATTGCTTTACAAAAATAAATAAATAAATAAAATCAAAATTAAATTATTTTTTTTCATAATTATCAAAATTTAAATTAAAAAAAATTTTAAAAAATAAATTAAATTAAATTTGCATTAGATTGTATTTGGGTGCTTTTCATTGTAAGTATGGAAGATATTAGCTTTATGTTACTTTCAAGAGACAGAGTGGCATGTTGAATCGTATTATGGCTTGATTGCAATGTATCTCCAATCAAGAACTCAAAAACACACGTTTATGTAGTGTTTTTTTAAATCATACGAGAATGATATGAACTTTTTAAGGAACTTTGTAGAAAGAAGGTATGAATTCTCAATCAAACCAAAAGTTGTTGATATATATGCTTTCTTTGTATCTTGTATCGGCCCCTGTAATGCAACATTGAAACTTAGTTGAGGAGAATGCCCGTAATGTTTCCAAATTTGGTTTTTTTTATTTTTTTTTATTAATGCATCTATAGATTCAAGCTAAGTCAAATAAAGTTGAAGAGAGCGCGAAAACAACAAAATTAAGTCACAAATAGTGATAATGGAAGCGATAACGCGCGAGGAGCGTTAAGAATAAGAGTAGAATTGCGCTCAGAGTGTAAGAAAAATATCCGTTGAGAACGATTATGTGAGTTAAGGTCCAAGTTCACTTTTAGCCTACTTTATCTTATTTTATCACTAATAATTGTAATTCTTAATTTTCCTTTAACATGATAACATGTTGATTATAAATTAATCATGTATTTTTTTATATCATTCATCTCATCATTCTCACTTTAACAACATAATTTGTTACTTTTGTTTCTTTTTAAATGTCCAACATAAGAGATATAGTTTTTCTTTTAATATGTGACAACATATATATAATTACTACCTTGTCTTCATATAAGTTCTTTATTTGCACTTCTTTATTTTAATTTGAAATATTAATAAGAAAACTACATTATTAAAAGTTTATTTCTCTTTTCATTTATTTTCTAGCAAACATTTATTAAAACTTCAAGGATATAAAATATGCAACCGACAAAGAAATGGAATAAATCATACATGACATTCCTTGGATCAAATTTCATCCATAGAGAACTCTTGCCACATTTTTTTTTTCTAAACATATATATATTGTATAATTCAGGTATGGCTGAGCAAATAATTAAATTGTAGTAGGAGTCCACTTGACACTCACTGATGAACATTAGAGTGTTGGTTGCTAAGTAAACAAAGGAAGGTTCAAGGAAGAGACAAAGCAATAAATTAAGATGAAGAGAGAGAACAATAGTCCACATGGACCACACTCCTTAATAAGGACACTCATTCCAGTGTGTTTAAGTGAAAAGGAGGAAGAAGGAAAGAGCTAGCAACTAGCTTTCGATGCCCTTTGGCATGGTGATGACACACATTCCCACCCCACCATGTGAACCCCTCTGTTTGATGCCTTAAGTTAGGGGTCACCCTTTTGAATAGGACATGAAGGTGGGGTGAAACTTCATCAACTGAAAGCTGCCTCTTTTCTAACCTCTTTTGTGGTGTGGATAGTGAAAGGAGATTAACAAAAAGCCAAAAGCTGCTGCTCAAGTCAATACAATCCTAAAATCCCCATTGATCATTCATCAAATTTAATTAAGGGTTTAGCTTTTAGGGGTCAGAATCCAGTGCAATAACAGCACGGTTGTGATAGCCCTCACCCTATCCGATATAATATTGTCGACTTTTAACTCTTTCAGACTAGAGATTTTCCAAGAGGTCCATCCTAATATTCTCAATTTTTTGCTTCCCGAATCAGAGACTTTTCAGGATGTCACCCATCCTAATATTGTCGGTTTTTTGCTTCCCCAAATCAGAGACTTTCCAGGAGGTCACCCATCCTAATATTGTCGGTTTTTTGTTCCCCCAAACTGAAGACTTCCTAGGAGGTCACCCATCTTAGTAGTTTGGTACTATTCTAAGTTAAACATGCTTAATTTTGAAATTCTCATAGGTTGATCACGACTGGAGACGGATCTACATTCAAGTCAATGGGGGCAATTGCTTTTGCACTATAATACCTTGTTAAATTTTCCTTTTTAAATTTCAACATTGCCCCCCACTAGAATTACTTTAAAAAATCACTATTGCCCCTTCACATAAGTTTCGGCTCAGTCCCTGATCACGACTATCATGTTTTTAAACGATTCTATTATAGAAAGGTGTTGAACCTTATATATATCACTTCACATTTTTTAAGCGATGTGAAATCATAACACATTGACACTCTATAGTCTATCGGTGTAGTAACTTGTCTAATGTTTCGCACTCTCTCATATAGATCGTCACAACAGTGTTGTGAAACATTGAACGGCAAAGATTTTTGACACGTGTAAACAGCACCGTATTATTACTGCATAAAATATTCATGCACGTGAGTGATCACAGTTGCTCTCCGAATAACCAGGTACATGCACCGCATCCCCACTAGGCTTAGAGGAAGTTATGGAAGCTTTTCATTTCATGGGAAAAGGGCAAGTATGGGCATCAAAAACCGTAGGAGAGGACAAAGAGGATATCAAAAACTAATGACCCCATGACATGATTAGGTGTCTAATCTATAGTGTACCAAAGCTCTCATTACATGACAAAATGTACCCATTATTCTGTTAGTCACGGATTTTTATTTTATGCGATCTTATTGTACTAAGTGTGCTTAATTAAGGGTGACTCAGATTTAACTACTTTTGTAAAGAAGATGATATATATATATATATATATATATATATTGATAACTGTTAAATAATTT
>JAOTQH010000060.1:2630020-2644381 GCA_025631255.1 Cornus kousa | reverse complement strand
GTTTAAATATTATATCTACTGTATTTAAAAGTAAAAATATATATATAAATAATATTAAAATTCAGGTTGACTCAGGTTGCTAGTACTTCAACCCAAGTCTAACCCTAATTAAATTTGGGTTAAAAATTATCAACCCAAGCCCGACCCTAATTATAAAAATGATTGTCCAAGTCTGTCCCAAATCGGACTAGACTCGAGTTGAGTTCTGGTTACCCAATCCACATTGCACCCCTACTAATTTTAAAAAAATAATAATAATAATAATTGTAAACGTAATCTACATACATACATTATGTAACGGGACCTAAGAGGAACATATAGTTACATATTGATTCTTAGGGTACAATGAAGCCAAATATTCGGTTCTTCGAACTTAGCTCGGGAACTCTAAATAGTGTTCGAGCTCGGTTAAGTATTAGATCGAGCTTAGTTTGGGCCTGATCGAGCTCGGCTCGTGCGGAGCTGGATTAATGATTACCAAAGAGGTAACTGAACTTTTTTTATGCGGGTTGATTTAAAAAGCAAGCTTGTTCACGAATATATACACAAACAAACGAGGCAAGTATATAATAAATGTTTGAGATTTAACATGTTGATTTTATTTTGTGCAGCTAAGAGATAGAGAGGGCGGCATTAAATAAGGTGGGAAGCTGACAGAAAAGAAGCAATGATGGGGTCATGTGAGGGAAGCACGTGATTCCCTCCTTAACCGCACGAGTCCACGCCACGGTTCTTCTATTCCTCCCAATAAATAATATTGAAGCATCTAATTCGTACAGCTAATCATCTCGAATCTCTATAATTAAACCATAATACCCCCAAAATTATAATAATAATAATAATTCTATACATATACTACATTTTCCATACTACCGGGTATATATTGTCAACAATACTAAATTATACACAAACAACATTATTTATAAAATCACAGCTGTCAGTCATTTCATCACGCCGACACGTGGCTCTTCTGGCTCACACTCATACACCATTAATTTGTCATACAAGAAAAATGTGCAAGTTATATAATTCCACCAATGTAAATGTATTGCTTCTTCTTTTCCCCCAAAATCTACATTTATAATTGAAGCATTCATGTGAAGCCTATAGTTGAATTATGTCCAAAGTATATGCATCACATTAAAAAAAAAAAAAAAATTGTATTCATGCAATTTATTTGTGGCAACCATGAATATTATTTGTTTTGTGAATGAGATATAATTAGGACATGTACACAACTAGTTTCAAGTTCATAAAACTATACAGGGTCTTACCACATAGTTTAACAGTCCTAATAAACCATTTATCGGAGTATTTGAATATGAGTCTGAGTTGGGTATGAAAATACATTTTCAATTACAGAAATAATCATTTTATTTAAAGTTATTTAGGACTGTGTAGCATGCGTTTATTTGTAGACATTTTCTTTTTGGCTAAAGTAGAACAATGTTTTTGATGTAGGAGTGTTTTGAAAAAAAAAAAAATCGGAAGCACATTTGGGAACAATGTTTTAGGAGTTTTCTTTCTGCCCCGTGTTGCGCTACTGTTATGGTTTTAGATCATGAACAGTTATCAAAATTAGAAAAAACAATTTTTTGGTGTTTTGGTTTTGGGCACTGTTCACGAAGTGTTTTAGTATTGTGTAAAATAAACTAAAACTGCACCAAACATGCTTTTTTTGCCAAAATTGACAATACAGCAGCCCAAAAACAAAAACAACAAAAATAAAATGCTAGCCAAATGAGGCCACTTCTAATACTTTGTCGAACCAGTTTCTCTCAATCAAAATGTCTCCCCAAGCAATTATAATATAACATTCATAGGTACAACTATTCTTAAAATAACAGCCAAAACGATGTCATTTTAGTTAGTTGTCATTGTTCATGCGACCTTATCACATTGAAATAAATATATATAAAATAAAGTAACCTACCTCCAAAATGAAGATGCCTTAATCGAATCTAACACAAAGAAGCTCTTGAAATTCCATGTTGAGGAGAAATCTTGAGGGAGAATACGAGGAGAAATCTTGAAAGTGATTAAGGGCTTGTTTGGTTTGTAATTTTGAAAACAGTTCTCAATAATTTAGAGAATAGAAAACTATTTTCAGAATAAGGGCTTGTTTGACTTGTTTCCAGATAATATATTTTTGGCAAATAGAGTTCTCGAGAAAGAGAAATAGTGAGTTAAAGGAGGAAAATCACAATGAAGGGAACAATTTCAAAGTATTAATGTAAGGAAGGAAATTAGGAACATGTGGTTTGAACATGATGTTAACGTCAACTATACTAGAAATTATTCATTATAATCGTTACAACGATAACGTGGTATAACGGACAATTACAAACATTTTATCAAAGAAAAGTGAACTTATAATAGAACCAAAAAGTTGATATATGTGCTTTGATGAAGTATTTGTAATCGTCCATTACAACACATCATCGTTGCAACGATTTTAATGAATAATTTCTTACTGAATGTTATACTCGTAAATGCACTGAGAGAGATTTCAATTTGGATGAGTCGTATTCATACCTCATTAACAACTAGCATTGTTTGTAATAGTCGTGTAACAAATTTCAAAAATTAATATCAAGAAAACATTACACAACATCATCCTCTCCGTTATTTTCAATGAGTTTATAAAAAATTATTATATGATTAGAGACTACATGATTCTTACCGATTATTATATGACACATAAACAAAAATTAAAATATTTATTTACTTGTAGAGTTATTATTGGCCCAAACCATGAAGATGATTTTGATTTAGCTGATAATTTGTGTCCCGAAGGTGGTGGAATAAGTCATTTTCCAATAAAAAACACAAAACAACCAAAACCCAGTGAGCTTTTAATAATTTAAACAAATCTCAACCCATCATAAAGAGTGCTATCCACACAATTATTATCAAGTGTCCTCAAACAGTATACAAGTGGGCCAAGAAATTGAGACAGCTGAAGCTTCCACGTCACTAATTGGCATAAAAAATTAGGGCACAGTTATATTCTAATAAATGCAACAGTGGCATATCTACTGTGCATTCATGTGAGCAGTGGGGAAGGTTGGCCCTGTTTTCTGATTGTGGGCCCCCATGCAAAGGGGTTAGTTAGGTTACAGAGAAAAACACATGCTTCCAACCTTCCGAGGACTTCCATGTCCATTTTCTTTTTAGTCCATGACTTCATGTCCATTTTTAAAATGAAAAATCAAGAGGGTTGTCATTTTGTCCAAGTGCCCATCTTCTAGGTTTTATTTATTTATTTATTTTATTGTGCTTGTATTTATAAGTCTACAATCAAATGTGCAACATTACATCATTTCAGCTGCCAAAATTAACCCCCAAAATCACCTGCACCTATGATTTGTAACATAGAATTGGAAGGAATTCTAGTCCTTTGATGCCCAAGCTCAATACATGTTTTGTTCTTCTACGATCGCAAGTCACACTTGTCGATTAAATTCGGATTCGCTGCCTTAGAGAGAGTCGAACATAAGACCTTCTATGTGTAGAATTCCTGTGTCCAACTCATGGACTTTTGGAATTAGCCCATGCAAACTTATAATACACAATTTACAATGTATTATAGTGTAAAATGTCATTTTTATTTAGCTAGTGGCTAGCATGTCCATTCATAGACCACGAACTCTGACCTTATAAAATAGAAAAATCAATACCATTCAAACCAACATTTGTGTAATAGGATTCAAATCCTGATCCAAAATTTTGAGACCCCATGCAGATAGTGGCAAACAGAAAATCCCAAGAAAAAAATAAAATAAAATTAGAGGAATATGTATATAACATTGTCATTTCTCTCGAATCATGAAAATATATAAGATTACAAATGAATCTCGAAAATATATAAGATTACAAATGAATCAAGTTGTTTACCAATAGGTAAATAATCAAACTGATGACCGGTCAAAAACCCAACTCATATTCATTCACTAAAACTCAGTTCCTTAGAAAGCCAAACCTAAGTAATGTAGCAATTATCATTTCACTCTGATTTGAAGAAACTCTTTGTATTTTGAGTGGAAGTTCCCTTTCTAGTTTTCCTTTCCATTTGATCAACTATAAGAGTTACCAAGTCCTGTATAGCCAAAGTAGTACTAGTACTTCCTCGCCTTTCATAATGGTTCTCGCGGGAAGAAAAGTGAATGTATGAGTGTATTTTTTTTTACAAGTTTAAAAATAATATATATATATATATATATAGTTCAATAAGCAGGCCCATGGGCCATGGCTTAATCAAGCCCATTTGTCCACCAACTACTTGTGCATAAGATAAGATTAAAGAGTCATTTGAATCGGAAATTTCACTAAAAATCTAAGAATATTGACGTCACCATTCCCATTCACCACTAAGATAGTGTTTGCTATTGCTTCTCCAACTTTAGGGTTCATAGTTTATACATATCTTTGATTGCAATAGACCCCTAAACCTATTGTCTCCCAAACCTAAAAGCCCCATGTTCTAATGTTGTATATGAGCCATTATTTTTCTTTTATCTTTTCCAAATCAACATCCCTATCCAATCCATATACTTTTGTCTACATTTCGAGAATGTCATTGGAGAGCTAAGGTGGGGGCATTCCACGTGTCAACTCAGGTAGACATCAACATAGTCCCACTTGTTTGATCATAGCGTATGCTTGACACATATTGTGTTATAATTCTATCCATCAAAGGGGACATTGCTGACACCAAACCTTTCAACAGGTCAGTGTTGAGTCTCAAAGTCGGTTTCAATCTTCTCTAGTATAACTTTTTGTGTTGCTATTTTGTTGTGCTTGTACAACACTGATTATATATATATATATATATATCAGTGGTGAATGTGAATGGTGATGTCATTATCCACTCTATTTTTTCACTAATTCAGGGCGTTTGGAAGGGTAAACAGGGTATATAATTTACATTTAACCTTTTAGTCAAATTGAATGCCCTTACTATTACCACTATACTTACCTTTGCCCCTAAAAAATTTAAAAGTAATCTTTTATTATTAGACCTAAAAAAAAAAAAATCTTCTATAATTAGATGTACACATTTTGTATATAATTTATAAATTATATTTGGGACAAATTACAATCCAACTATCAAACTTTTGCAGCAGACTCTCTTGGATTACTAAACAGTACAATGCCCGCTTGTTCAGTTTGGTTCTGCAAAATGGGTTGGACTTATCCTGGACCAAATTTATAAGCATAAACTTGAGTATGAAGAATATACAACCAAAACATTACATTTCTGCAGTTTCTTTATGAGGTGATACAGATAATATTAAGCCTTAGAAGTAGCCATATAATTGATTTTGCTACAAGTATTTAAATAAAGAGTAGATCTCTTTGACGAAAAACCTACAACGAAGGCGCGACCTCAACGATAGCATACGCACAAGGATAATGATTCTCAAACCTAACCTAACAATCTAACCAAGAATGCTAGTCTAGGAATGCAAGTATAATGATTCTCAAACCTAACACTCTTTTAACTTCTTGAAGAATGCAACTAACATTCGATTTTCGTTCTAAATAGCATTGTCCACTCACAATTCAACTCCAAACTTTCCTTCCCTTCTCGACACACAGCCTTTTGATATGTTCAATACTCGGTTTGATCGGCGTCTTTGAAATTATCAATCACGATATTCCATTGTCGGGGTACTACGAATTATGTGTTGGTTCATTTCTCTTGCTATTACGTTGGAATAGCATCACATTTGTATCTCAGCCAAAAATTCAAGGGAAAAAAGAACTCATTATGCCACTACTATCCGTATAACCATGTTTATTATTCGAAAAAACCATCTGCAATCTTCATACGTATAAAAGTGAATTTAGCTACAAAAATTGGGACCAGCTCATCCCCTTAGTTCCGGTAACAAGTCCAAGGCAATTCGTATTCTCTCAAAGTTACTAAAGAATTATTACAGTAATCAACTAGGAAAACAAAATTTGCCACAACTATTAACTGGTGAATTGTAGTTTTAAAAAACACACACCCCAAACTAATTCAGAACCTGTTAGCGGATGCCTCAAATGCGACTCGAGTCCCTCCCAAAAACAAAGCGCTTGGTCCAATCCGATACCACCAAAGTCCTTGTGCGCCAGCTGACAAGCTTGCTGAATGTTGAGAAAGGCAACAATTGGAATGAGGATCGTAACTTACAAAATTGTTCTTCTACAAAGTTTGAGCAGTTACCCAGCCAATATAATTGACAAATAGGAAGAAATTACCTTGTATAGACAGAATACCAAAGCCACTGAGAGCTGCGACCAATCGAAACCCAATCCCCAGGAAGTTGTGCCGCTGTTTGCTCACCTCCCAATGGAGCAAATTGTCCAAAATGTTTGTACCTTGAATAAGGATCATCAACACGATAAATAAACCATTCACCAACTGGTCTAAGAGCATTGAATTTTTGGTATATAAAGTTACTTTAATTTCAGTATATAATATTAATTCTCCAATGTGGCAAAATAATAGAGCTAGACTCAACTCGGCCAACAGGGAACTCAAGATTTCCATGTGATCAATACGCCTACATGCTTCATAGTGTTTTTTTTTTTTTTTTTTATCATCTCATTTGGGTCCTGTCAAATTATAGCATGAGTGCATGACTAACATCAACCATGATGTTCCTCTCGTCTGTTCACCTATTGAGGCCTAGAGAGCATACTAAATTTTCAAAGCTTTCTGACATCCGGTTCTAGCATGGCTCCAGCATGATACTAACATACCATAATAATAGTATTCTCAACACAATACTGTTAGTAGTAATAAATAAAATACACAGCAAATTATTGGAAGAGTAGGATGGGGTTTGGAAGGGAGGGGGGGCTCCTCACAGATGGTGCAGTTGTACCTGAAGGGACGAAAACGATGGCGACCTTCTCCCCTGAACCGAAGAGGACCTTCGGGATTTTTCTCACACTCCTCCATACGGTTAAAACATTTAGCAAGGTAGGAACCTTGCTGAGTTGCAACCTGAGATTCCATTTACACAAATATATATCAGAAAATGCACGTAAGCAGCAAGCAGTGATATGTATCTTTAAAAGATATCAATATACTGAGTACAGCATAATTAAATTGGCACAATACCTGTGCTGTTGCTGGAAGATTCTTCATCTGAGAATCCACTTGTGAAAGAGCCTTTTTGAATTCTTCGATATTCAACTCAATGGATTCTTTTGCAACGTCTCCTTTGGAATCCTTCAACAGATCTACAATACTGTCCATCCGCTTATTCTTCAAATAGAGCTCCAATTGAGGGTATCTTTCACAGATGTCATCAACAACTTCTTGAAATTCTTTAACTGTAAGTGTTCCCGATTTGTCCTTGTCTGCTTTACTAAATATTGCCGAAATATCTTCCTGAATTAGAAATTGTAATTGAAGTAAACAAAATTTAGCGCATGCTGAGAATCAAGGACTTGATTACTTCACCAAAAGGTAAGAAATATAAAAGAATAACAAATATAACAGGCTTAATGTGTCAATTTAAGTACCCAAACTGATGCCATAAACTAGTGGACACAGCTGTGCCCACAAGCATCAGAACCAGTCATTGACTAAATATCCAGGCTAAAAATTTTCTGAATAAGTTAAGAGTGCATGTACCATGACTTTGCGCTGATTAATTGTTGCACAATCTCCAAGAGCATATATGCTATCGCACCCCTCAACTCGAAGCCATTCATCGGTTGCTATTGCACGTCTATTGGTCTGTGCTCAAGAAAACATATGTTGGCTTAAATGAGATATAAATACACCATTGAGAAATAAATTTAAAATAAACTAATGAAAAAATAGACAATTTCAAAATTTAACTACTAAATTAGTTCATTGTTAAAGAAGAATTGTACCTGACCAATCTGCTTCATAAAATCCATGACAACAGGACGAGTCCCAATACCAGTTGACCAGACAACCATTCCATATGGCATAGAAGAAATTTCCCCATTTCCTCTCTCTTTAGTAGAAATTTCTTTGTCAGATACCTTGACAACCATTGACCCCAATTTCACATCAATACCTTCTCTTTGAAATTTTTCTTCCGCAAATGCTGTGATTCTTTTGTCAAACCTGCAAACACAAGCTTCCAATTGCATAAGAGGACATCCATGGAAATGAAAAAATAGCGTGACAAATATCAAAAGAATCAGGCGAAGTGTTTGTTCCTAATTCACAGAAGTGGAAAGACACTAAAGGAGAGGGAGATACTCCTTGATTTTTATGAAATTGCACCATTCAACTCAAACAGAAATGCAATTCACATCTAGCACACAAATGGTCCAATTTCATGTCTGTAAATACATACAAAAAAACAATTGATGTCTGGAACTTATTTTTTTCTACACACAAGTTACATAACATGATCATTAACGGATGGCTTGGCAGATTTGTTTTCAGATCTCATCCTAGCAAGTTGAGACCAAATTATGTATGCAATGAGAGTCTGGTAGTCGATTCTAACACACTACATTTTATACATCCTATTCCCAAATTTGGGTTTTGCACGCACTTAAATTAACTTACCCAAACTGCTAAATTTTTGGCTTTTTAGATAGTTTTATATCTAAATTTATGGTGGCTGCAAATTTCAATTTATAATTCTTGTATTTGTGCCAAGTCATTCTCCAAGTAGTAACTATAAGAACACTAGTATTTGAAAGGAATGTGTATGAAGTTCTCAATCACTAGTAATGATCATGTTAAGATAGAGCTTAAGTAGGTTATGGAGGACTGAACAACAAAGTATAATTCAGAGAGAAACAACAAAGAACTAATGAGTTCCATACTCTTACATGTTCAATATATGATCTCCTGCCTCGAGAAGTGTTATTTTTACTAAATCCTTGACCTTAGGATATAACTTGACTAAATCTTCGTTGACAAAATCATGAAGCTCCGCTGAAAACTCCACACCAGTAGGACCTCCGCCAACAACAACAAACTGAAGAATTCTTTTCCTCTCTTCATCGCTTAGGTTAGGCAGGCTGGCCCTCTCAAAGCAGTCGATAACAGTCCTACGGATCTTCTGAGCATCTTCTACTTCCTGCATGAAGCGCATTTTAATGAACAAATTAGCAATAAGTTTGTGTACATGTATGAGAACAACTGGGTCCATATACCAGAATCCCGGAATGACCAAAATCCCCTGTTTCAGAGTTTTAAATTGCTACAAAAGCTGAAAAAAATTGGTCGTTGAAAATACGATGACGATAAAACAAGATTTTCAAGTAAGTTACCTTCAAGAAATGGCAATTTTCCTCCACACCAGGAGTGTTGAATGTATTAGAGCGAGCTCCCATGGCTATTACAAGGTAATCATAGTCTACAACAAATTCTTCGTTCCCATTCAAATTGTTTCCTTGATTAGATCGACAGTAAACTTTCTTATTTTTGGCATCAATCTTAAAACATTCAGCTTCCCAGTAACAAATATCTAGATCTTTCTGCCAGTGAAGACAAAGAAAGCACCGTGTCAGTAAATTCTTAAAATGAAATTAATAAACAATTAGTGAAATGGAGATTACTACACAAAAAATTAACCACCACGTCCATAAGAACAAAAGAGTACTCATAAGAGCTAGCAAGAATCAAGTAAAGCTCTAAGGATATTATGAGCCTACATAAATTTATTAGATTCAAGTGATACATACCTTAGCCTACATAAATTTCTTACATCCAGTGATACATACATAAGTCTAAAGCCAACATTAAAATGAAATATGATATACATCAACTTTTACATAAATTCAAAGAAGACACCACTTAAAACTTCAGGCATAGTTCCATTGGAGCATCATGGCAAAAACAACCATAGAAATACTAAGAAATAATAAATCTTTATCTACTAGACGCATCATGCAAATTCATCTCTAAGGATCTACTTTTTGTACCTTTCTGACAATGTTGCGAATGGGTTCGACAATGCTGCGAGCTTCCACTGTGCCACATGTAACACTTGGTAACAAAGGTGTGAAAGCAAAATAATTACGAGGAGATATCACCTCGACATCATATGAGGAATTCTTCAGGCTCTTCAAGAAACTTGTTCCAGCCCATCCAGTGCCAAGTACCACCACCCTCTTTTTCTTGCTATCAACCTCAGATGGATTAACAATGTTGACACCATCATATGATTTTGACTCAGAGTAAGCCACAAGGCCTCCACCACTGCCAATATTAAAAAAAAAAAAGAGGAGAGAGAGAGAGAGAGAGATGAAGTTATTAAATTATATGAACTTGATTTCAGCAGTCCTTATGAGATTAAAACTAACATAGGTTGGGATAATTAGAAAAAATCTAATAGCATATGGTTTAATTAAAGTTATGGCCTTAGACAGATTGGAATATCCAACCCCAAATAGTGGGGAAATACTTTGTTGTGTGAAATTGAATTAACATTGAATCCAGCTATATGATTGAAAAACAATATCTTTCAAGTAGGACTACCATAGGAAGACAAATGAAATTTACTTCTATCCAAATGGAGTAAAGAATGACGAATGGAATTCCATACCAAAAAATTAATTATTTCAAAAGTTAAATATCAACGAAGAAAATGGTTCGATGAGCCAATTCAACTCTAAAAGAATGCATAATTAACCATGAACCAGTTGTTAACCAGAGAAGTCATTTCACAATTTTACCGATCAAATGAATTGGTGGAATTTGCTTTGATTGCATTATTAAGCAATATTGCATTCTTCAATCATTTCCTCTCATCTGGAAAGCCTATCATTTTACTCAGCATCACTTTTAAATGCAACCAAAATTCTACCTATACATTGCTTTGCTCGAGTAAATCAACTATCCTTTGCTTCTCTTCTATTTTTCTGATATTTCCATGCTAGACGTGTTTCCATATGGACAATATGTCATTGCTAAAACCTTAGGTCTTGTCAATGGCCACTTAAATAACAATTTAAGTAAAACATTAGCATAAATGCTGATGAAGAGGATAATACACTAATTGAAACTAGAAAAAAAAAATGTATCATATAGCTTTCCTTAAGAATATTTAGGAGTTATTTCTCCACAAGCACTTCCAAATTAAAATGCAGTCAATTCTAGTATTTCCTGCGTTCTCAATAAGACAATAAAATTACTCCCTGGTTTGCCTTATTTTGAGCTCTAACTTCATTTAGCCGCACTTTAATGAATAAATCACCACACTCAACAAGCTAATAGAAAAACAAAAACAATGAACTGGCTTGACTTTAAACTAATGTGCTACTTGTTCCTGTTTCCCTTTCATTAGTTCTTTTTCCTCTGCTCCTACCTTTGACACCCCTGCATCCTTTCCTTCTTCAAGTAATAATCCCTTTCAGGAACATGACAATATTTTTCTCTTGTGCCGGATCGACCAAACAGAAACTTATGCCTCAGTAGGTTTCTGAAGTTTGCAAAAGAAGCAAGACTAGCCCAATGACCACAGTCCAACCACAAAAAAGAAACAAAGAAAAACTCCAACAATGCTGTAACCACACGAACTGATGTGAAATATGCACCACTTGGCAGGAAGTTAGGAAAACACGGCCACTAATGTTTGGGCAGAGAACAACAATCCATGTACTCTAGCTGATAACTTAATGACATTAAGATCTAACAGGACATCTAATGTCTGCACTTCCCTCTGTACCGAGCTTTTATGTTTTAACTGCTAACAATTGTATGTAAGCCTTATACACACACACACACACATATAAAACATAAGGAAAGTTTAAAAATTTACCCCAATCAAGTGTCAAAACTCCAAATTACAGATCTAGCATCCTAAACCAGTTTGAAAACAATTAACCATAACAGAGTATCTGTTTTAGCAATCAAAATTTGCACACTCTTACCTGCTTAAATTGCATTGATTTTCATTTAACAATCAATTAGTAATTTAGTACTTGTTATAATTGTGACCTATAATCGCCATTACTAAAAGCAAAGACCATCCATATAGCAATTAATAAATCAAAACAACTTAATGATGTGATAACAAATCAAAATCAATGAACTCTGGTGCACAAATCAGATCAAATCCAAATTTGAACCAGTCAAATTACAAAACGAATCAATACAAATCGAAATGAACTAACAGAAAACCTAATAAAGTAGTACCTAATTGTGAAGAGAACATATATAACAATTACGGAACCAAAACAAAATAATTATATGATAAGAAATAAAAATCAATGAACTCTGGTCCACAAATCCAAATTTAAACCTAACGGAGAACAAAACCAATCAATATAAACAAGTGGGTCGTCCCACAACCCTTTATCACATTCACATATACAAAAAAAAATAGTTTTATATAGATTAATCAATCAACAAATGTAAAATCCAAAAGAGCTGAAACATTATTGCATAGGAGAGACGAAAAATGAAACAAAAAAGAGAAAAAAAAATTACCTTCTCAACTGGTATTCATATATGTAACAGTCCAGTCTGAGGAGTTCAAGCTTTCATGCAGATTTTGCCTTTTTGGCTAGCTAAAGTCATTGAAAACGCTTGTAGTTAGCTGCTTTGATTTTAATAGATTAATTCTATTTGCCGTTCTAACTCGAACTCAAGCTATATGTTCTAAAGAAATGTTATCAGACTCCCATGCACAAGTGGGTATGATAAAATATATATAGAATAAACATAAATATATATACCCACCGAAAGAATATATATATATATATATATATATAGAATAAACATAAATATATATACCCATCGAAAGAACACTGAAAGAATATATATACATATATATATATAGAATAAACATAAATATATATACCCACCGAAAGGAATATATATATAAATATAAAACTTAAATCATAGACTACATCAAAAAATACAAAGAATTACCGAAATCAAAAATCTACCAGAACCACAAACATAGAGATATTATCATACTATTCATACATGATATTAACGTAATCACGTTAGAGTGAAGAAACAAAAAAGTCATGAGAGATCGAGAGAGGACGGAATACCTGATAAAGAGAAACAAAAAAGTTAGGGTTGCGGAATACTTGATCGAGAGAAGGACGTAATCACGTTAGGGTTGTACAGTTGCTATTATATATTAATTATAAGCTATTAATATTATATAATATATATATATAGTTATATGTTTAGCGGGGCGGGGCGGGGCGGATATGAATAGTCTGCATCTTCTCCCACGACCTTTGCCGCCACCACCCGACCACCGCATCTTCACCCACGACCTTTGCCACCACTACCCGACCACCGCATCTTCACCCACAACTTTTGCCACCACCACCGAGATGAGAGGGCTGAAAAAGAGACGAGAATCTGTGTTTGGCAAAATAGGATTGAATAGAGAAAGATAAGGAGATCGTAGTTTGGTCATTTTATGATAATTAAAATATATCTTAGGACATATTAGACATTTCATGTCAATTAAGGTTGTGTTTGGCTCCTTTTTCATAGAATGGGGTGTCATTGTTCAAGTTTGCAAATTTGGAGGTGTCATTGTCCAAAAATGGCCTAAGTTGTATCTACCTGTCTTTTAAACAAGCTTAGGGGGTGTCACTACAGTTTACCCAAATTACTAAGTCTCTTAAGGTGCCATGTTTGATTCATTTTTGAAGGGCGGTATAAGTACTCATGCTTTCCTTCGTGTAGCGATTACCGTGTCTTACTATACCAGATGCTCAAAATAACAGAAGGACCAATTAAGCACGCACTAAGCATCCTGAATACAATAGACTGTTAAAAACCTCAATCTCTCACCATCTATTCTTTGGAATGGCTCTTCTTAGAATCCTATAAGGAATAAAATTGCATTATTCATAAAGTGTTGATATTTTTCCTATTTACTGAAGCAAAAAAGTATTGACATTTTCTGAGAAGACAGTGAGAGAGAGTGCATTCTCATTGATTCAACATGTTTCAAATTGTCAATGATACTTTTTTATATATATTATAAAATGTGTATAAGGGCATTTTAGTCAAATTTTATCTTAAATGTGTAAGTAGGATGTATTTTCACAAATGTTATGCTTTATGAGTGTTTTTTTGCAAATGAGAGTTGTAATACGCATTGTAAATATACTATAGGGTATTTTTTGCACTTTACCCTATTAATATAAAGTCATTTTAATATTCTGATTGGATATTTTCTTATTGAAACACTTTTATAACGTATAGGGTGTTTTTTTTACCACACAAGGGGTATACACATTACATAGTATCTATCTCCATTAAGGGTTTTTTTTTTGTGCACTTTGCCTATAAATAAATTGAGGTCAATGGCCCCTTTATAAAAGTAATTCTTTAAAAATGGTAAAGTGCAAAAAAAAAAAAAAAAAAAAAAAAAAAAAATAAAT
>JAOTQH010000060.1:2607647-2624209 GCA_025631255.1 Cornus kousa | reverse complement strand
ACAATGGAGGGACATAGATCAGCTGCTAGCTGCTGATGATGAACCTGAGAGGCAAATTCCACCCTGAGAAGAGACCATTCCCTCGGAAGAAACCCGGCATTGCATTGCGCGCGTTTCTTCCAAATATCGAACACAAGCTGCTGCAACACTCAATTTGCATAGTCATTAGTATCATCAATACTTTGAATGCTTTGGATGAACACCACTTTGGTCCTTTTGATACTCATAGACATATATTCTAGTGACTAAAGAGGCTTTCCAAGAAAGAAAAAGAAAGTCATACACATTGCGATCTTGTGAAAAATATTTTGCAGTATCATTCTTGGATAGTACTATAACCAAACTATGCAAAAACCTGGCTTTCTTCAGAAAAAACTTTATCATCTCCAATTCAAGCGATCCCAATTTGAAATCTACCAGTTTAATAAACCTCACACTTTCAAAAAATGGGGTGCACATCTCAAATTTTTTCTTTCCATGCAATTCCCAGTATAATCTCGGCTCGAAACAAAATTCTCCGAACTGAAAAGATTAAGGAAAAAAATTATATATTAAAGATCATGATAAAGAACAATAAAACTTTTTATGAACAACAAATGAATTTCAAACAATGGAATCACTTACATCAATGAAAATTCTCTCCAAGTGTGGAGAATTCTTGAGCAACGAAGCAATGTCATAAGGATTAATATAGCTGGATTTTTCTATCCATAAATGAATCTCCCTCACGTTATACAAATACATTTGTGGTTGTTTAAGGTTGCCATCCTCGTATCTTTGAGACACTCCCTGATTTTTTACATAAGATCAATAAATAACCATATATATATATATGAGAGTACGAGATTAAATTACAAAAAGCTTAAATTGAAAAGCAATAACAAAGTCTTATTTTTTTTCTTATTCGAGAATATAAATGAACTTAATGAAATTAATATTTTGATACATATATATAAATAAGGATCCAATTAATTTTTTTTAAGAGTCGTGATACAGCGTCCGACTTTTGGACGCATTAATGTGAGGGAAAGATGACGTCATCCCACACTTAAGTAAAGCAGTCGAATTAGTCCGACTAACGGATTTTCAATTATTTTCCTTTTTTAAAACTAATTATAAAGGCGGCGCCGCGCAAATTCAATACAAGGCTCCCGCCATTGCGGGATCTGAAGTGAGTCAGATTCGAAGCGTGACATTCAAGTCACGATGAAAAACCTAACCGTTGCGTCAAGACTCTCCTTCGTAAATGATAATACATGGATGAATGATTAGCAAAGGAAACATAAAGGAAACATAAAAAAATAAAAAAAAAATAAAAAAAAAGGAAACATAAAGGAAGGAACAAAGAAAATTACCTCAAGAAATGTACTACTAACTGTTAGAACCGCAACAGTGCTGAAACCGATTAGGAGGTCACTGATTTGAAAAACCATTGGAAAACCTCTTGCATCAAAATTGACGGTCACATCGCTCAACTTTGGCATTGGGCTGTAGAAGTTGATGTTGTGAACAACCCCCTTGTAATGAAACGCGCGAAGAGTTGGAGCATCAATGTTGATCATTGAAATATCATAGCAGTTCCTCACTGTCAACACTTTAAACCTTCTCAAGTTTACACCAAAAACATTAAGATCAAAAATTTTAGAGCACTGAACCAAATTTAAGAACTCGAGAAGCAAACAGTTAGACAAGAGTGTCTTGATGAATATTGGGTTGGCATCAACCTGCTCAAGAACAATAGTTTTCAACAAGCACAGACCTTTCAACTTTGGAGGCAAATCAATCACGCAATAAGCTAACTTCAAAACTCTTATAGATTCAACATCTAAGAGATCATAAGAGAGTTTCAAAGGGTCTCTTGCTTCTGTGAAGTCAAGATCAAGCTCTTCAACATCTTTAGAGGTCACCATTTTGATCCAATACTCCACTAGAGTCCCCATATTGGTTGGATCAAAATATAACCGAAACCTTTGGATTTTGGAACCAGTATGAGAATTTAGAACATGATTAACTATTGTCACGAATTCTGCTCTAGACCGGAGTCTAGCAAAATCAAAATCGAAACAAAGATTCCGGCTGAGACGCCATGAATTCTTGAATCTTGTTGAGAGAGGAGAAAGCGTCACCGCCTTTTTGATGGGCAAGAAAGAGAAGATGTTTTCAACAACATCATGATCAAGATTGAGATAAAGATGATCAGTACTGGTAGTACCACTGCCATTGTCATCAAATCTCTTGATTCTCTTATGGGGTACTACTACTGTCTGATTCTTCATCTTCAACCTTTGAGAGGCCATCAATCAATCATGCATCAACTTTGCAGGATCATATAAGAAAATTTGAATGGAGAAAACTAACATGCGAAAAAAGAAAATTTTATGATGCCTATTATGTAATGAGTAGAGAAAATATAGGCCAGAGTGTTTTTAGCAGGGAAGGAATTTTCCTTTCATGTTAGATTATAGATATATGTTGTATATATATTAACTTATATTTAATCATGTCCATACCACTACTACTGGGGATAAATTTTAGCTTGAGACTGATTTACTTTTAATTGGTACATGGTATGTAGTCAGGCTGTGGTCCAACAAGCAGAAACGGCAGCGTATTGCTTCATATACTAGCAAAACGACCTCGTGCTTTTCATGGATTGGTAATTATTGTTTTGAGTTGTGGACCGGGAAATCCGAATAAAAGTTCGTTGTGTAGCATCTGATGACCTGGATATTGATGATTATTATAATAATATTACCCTCTTCACTAGATTTATATATAATATATAATTGTGTATTAATTACACGGGTTCTTTTCCATCAATATTTACTTAAATTAAATGGGATTATGTTATCCTTGACCTAATAATTAATACACAATTTGTGTTTTTTTGTCATCCTCAATAAAGTGTTTCTGTATCCGGTGCAAGAAGGATACGTCAACATCTTTTCAATAAGTTTTCTATTTATTTAAATCCAGACTTTTTTAATAATAAAATTTAATGGAATGTGTTTCTAGAATGTCACAGGGAGACAAGATTTTGCTTGCCCTTTTCTTTGTTGGCCTTTTACGATTATGAGAAAAATGAAACAAGAGCATGTAATTAGAAGATATAAAATTAATAATAGAAATGTGAACGAAGCAAGATAATGTTATTTTGGATGATAGAAATAATTAGAATTGAAGGAGGCGTGTTATGATAATGTATGAGAGGAATGGAGAAAAATTTGTAATCTAAGTTGCATAAAGCGAGAGCGAGAACAAAAATACCATAGTTGCAATCACGCAGAATGAAGTGGGAGCAGTGTGAGAGAAGACATGTTTATAATATAGATCAAGAAAGAGTCGTTTCATTTCTATCCGACTCAAAAGAAGAAGAAAAAAATGAACTTAATAATGAGTGTGTGTATGAGAGAAAATTAATAATAAAAGTGGGATTGGAATACAAGTCACAAAATTCTTCTAAACGGGTGTTGCTCTCATGTTCCGAGCGCACTCCGATTCTCACGTTCCGCTCTCGCTCTCACTCCACTTTATGTGACTTAAATTTTACTGTTTTCTCGTTCTAGCTTTGTGTGATGTGAGGTCTGACTAACGTAAACATGAATAAGTTAGAAGAGGAATAGTTGTTTACCTTTTGCTAAAAAGAATAGATTAAAAAATTTATATGAGATCAAGAATGATGTAAAAAAAATTTAAAAGATATAAGATTAACAAAGAAAAAAAAAAATTGCGTGGTCTACTCCATTTATATGGAATAAGAATAAGAATGATGATGATACTAACAATTATGAACATTCCATTTTCTCGAGTTTGAGCCAGAGATTTGCCAACTTAATTTTTCTTTTGAAGTGAAAAGAAAAAAAAAATTAATATGAAGTTTGTTTTAAATTTATAATGACACTAATTTGTTTTCTTAGAATACTATAGGTCCTACTGCTCGCCTCACAAAGTTATTCATAAATAATTTTATATTTTTCAACAATGGTGGCATTTTTCCAATTTTTACTTCTTCATTTTGTCCATTAACCTGGCCATCATCTTTTCTATCTAGGATAGTATGATTACATCTCATCAATACGAAGTATAATAAATCTTTTCACATATTTAACACACATGTAGTTTATAGAAGCTTTTGGTTAACCAAAGTTGGTTTGCAAGACCATAAATTCATTTTTAATTGAAGCATAAAACTAAATTGAAAATTATGGGGATCCAATTTCCCCTTTTAAAACCTTTTCTTTAAGACTGCTTTAAAGAGCTCTTCCACCATCCGATTGGATTAAATTGAACAATTAAAATGAGAGTAATGATAGATGATCTACTGTCAACAAATTCAACTAAAATTTTATACAAATTTAGATTGATGCCATCATAACGTAATGACGTCAACTCCATTCATATAAATCAATCCGAATTAAAATTAGTTATTATCTTTAAAACTAATGTCAAAATCATTATCCTTAAAATTAAGGTCAGATTAATCATTTTATATGTTTTTTTTTTTTTTTTTTTTCTAGTTGATGTTGAAATTTTGTCATGTAAAACATTTTACAACCGATCAATAAGTTAACCTATTTTTTTGTAAATTTGCCATCTCCAACAACATTAAAAAAGACCTAGTTGGTAGAGCGTCCAAATCTCTAAGTGAATTTGCGTGTGTTCAAGTCCCCCCTTTCCCATAGTTTGCCAAAAAAAAAATTTCCTTTTTTCTCTAGTAAAGTAAAGCTCTGGTGGACCATGTGACTTTTAAGTGCTATTGAAAGGATGGCTGTAATTTTCGTCATGGGTTGAACACACACACACACAGTGTGCACGCACAGTATCTGATTTGGTTTCTACAATTTTCAATGGATGACAATATGGTAAAATTAAAATAGCAAAAATTTCAACAGCTGCTCTGGAAACAGGAACTAGTTTATACAACTCAAAGGGAATGCGTGAACTGGTGAATGGGGACTTTCAATGGTCTGTAACTAACAAGTGAAACAGTAGAGCGCGGAGACAAAGTTCATCTCAATCAGTTACTATACAAGATTGTATGATGAAATATATGTAGAAATACAAAGGCAATTGTGTAGTCAAGGATACTAACAAAGGTTGCCATGTTCAGATTGACCTTTAAAATCCCCCAAATCAATGCTAGCAGCATTGTCCACCATTGAATCGTAAGAGAAACTCCACACAGAAGCACAGTTCTCATCACCTAAAAAAAAGTACATCATTTGTGAATATCATATTCGTTAATTTCATTCCCAGGTACTCAACTAAATAAGTACAGCTCAAATTTAAAATAAGAATAACCGTTAAAGCAAAACCAAAATAAGCCAACAAATGGCCTTGGCGTTAAGGGACAACAAATTTCTTCTAATAGCATTATTTGAAGGAATTTTTATCACGCATCCTCCACTCGAGAAAATGAAATTATCTACTCACATTTAAATTCTTTATTTCACCTCGATTCTCATTGGCATTTTCTTACTTCAAGTATAATCTAACAAAGAACAAAGTATCTAAACTTCAGTTGAAACATAAATGAAACAGTCATTCTTAATTAAGCAGTGACTTCCTACTCTGTTGCCTGCGTGTAAAGACTTTCACAAGTCACACAACGTATAATCATGATGATGTAGAACGGTGTAATTTCATGATCGCTTCATCTTTCTAAATCACATTGACTGAAGAATTGCAAAATCAAAATACCAGAAAACAGCGTGATTCTCCAAAATTCCTTTTGAATCCCATCATATACCACCTCAATTGTCACACTTACACAAATATATGAGAAGTAGAGAACTAATATATACTTATAGCTTAACCCAGGGGAGAGGAAGAGCTAAATCACAACCCTACACCAGAAAGACCAAAATCTAACTTGACCACATGTACTACCAATTAAAGAAACATGTTTAACCTGTCTGCCTATATGCTTCCGTAGCCTTTTAGATAGAAACAATGTATTAGTGTGTGTTTGTAATTCTGCATGTAATGTACATTATACACACACACACACACACACACACACGGTATCAACATTGAAAGCAGCATGCAGCAACCAAGAACACCCAAATAATCAGAACGGCATTGCAACATAAGACCCCAAACAGAGACTCTTGGAAATTAGTGAACACATATTCAAAGGACAGAAGGCATGGGAAAATTTAACACAGTGAATGCAGAAAACCATGAATGGTTCAATGGATATTCCATAATCCCTAATACATGGGTTTGCAAAAGTAGACTCAGAAATACCAGTCAAGACCAAATCCTCCTCAGACTCATCAAGAATTCCAAATCTTCGATGCCCTGATGAAGAGGCTGCCATTGGCAGAAATGGATGGAAAGAGAACCCATTAACAGTGTCTGCATGGAAAGCGAATGAACTAATTAGAAACAGAAGAAACCAAGAATAATGACAAGTAAATATTATTTGAGTATGAAGATATGGAATTGTATTACCCAATGCCGCTTGGTAGCTTGACTCCCACTGCCCTGTTTGAAGATCATATATATGAACCAAACCATCCTGGAAGCAAGATTGCAAGAATATTAAGGTATTTGAATTAGTTAAATTTATTTTGGCTAATAGAAAAGGATAAAAGCCAAAATGATACCTGACCACCCGTACCGAGATATCGACCAAAGGGCTCTATATCAAACGATATCCGCTGATTGGTACTTTCTGATGATCTGTATAGCCTAATAACAGGATGAACACAAGGTAACACGAGCACATAAAGCTCTTCTCTCCAAACAAAGTAATTGCATAAGGTAAGCTCTATGCATCAAGTTGTCCGTGTTATCCATTACATTCCTCAGGCTATTCTTAATTACCTCTTAATTGTCACATATCTTTATCATTAAATTAGAAACATGCTCTTGTATGCAATATTGAGTCATTGTCAGTTACGAAACCAAGACTCAAACTACGGATGAATTACCCCAACTACAGATTACCGATAATCTTATCAGATAACAACTGCCTGTTCTGGAAACAAAAACAAAAAACACCAGACTTACTTGTACAAAATGTCAACAGCCTTGCGTATGTCCCAGCATAGTATATAAGGGTCCTACAACAAATTTTAGGATAAAACTTCGTCAAATGCATGTATGATTCAGAAATATATGGAAACTTGATGCTATAAGAACAGTTTTGCTGCACAATCACAAGGATCGTGCTTGGGGCAGCAAAACTTAGCATATGGAAACAATCAATGACGGTCACATAATGTAGATGGCAGCAATGATGCACATCACGCAAAAATTTAAACAATATACAATATTTACAATACTATGAATTAAAGTACTAAAAATTCCCTGAAGCTCTACCTTGATAGACCTCTCATCAGATCATAACAAAACATTTGCAGTTTTTTTGCCATGTGAAGGAATTCCACAGAAAATCTCATACCCTGTGGCTCAGTTCTAAACCTCTAAATTCGCATAAGAAATAGATTTCCTTTCAAAAATTCTATCTGAATGATCATGAATTTCATCTATCCAAATTCTAGCTTGTCAACTGGATGATCATGAAAACTTTTAAAGAACTAAATTACTAAAGAAAGATAAGAATAATAATAAGAAAATGGAGGGATTATCCTCTTAGAAAAATCGGAATAAACCCAAATATGACTAAGATTATTCAAGAGATTCACCATCAAAAATACTTGATAGCAATAGTACTGTTCTGGATAAAATTTTCACTTCTGAATAGCTGAATGCTAACAATAAATGCAACCTAATTTTTTCACCTTTGAACTTTACAAGTATCAATATTCGATTTTACATGAGTTTAGGTTGTGTTGGCTGTGGATGCTTGTCGAATTTTGTCTGTTCTGTATCTACTTTCCAATTTTCAATAAATTTTCCATTATTTTGGGATGTCAGGGACATGAACATCTTGTGCTGACACATGTCCTCCAGTGTGAAGCGAAGAGAAAACCTAACGTAGTTATTACCCACTAGACAATTTCCAAAACAAATGTTCACTGACAATAGCTAAGAAGTACGGACACTTCTATGAGGTTCCGTGTTCGTATCCAACATCGTGTCGGACACCGACACTCTTGGACACTCCTATACATGTGTCCGACACGTCATGGCCGTGTCCATTATTTAATAATAAATTTTATAATTTCGAACACTTGGCTGACACATTCAGGACACTTGGTCGACACCTTTAAGACACTTGGTCAACACATTCCGAATACTCGACCAACACATCCTACTGCCAGCGACGTCGCGAGAAGTCCACTGCACTTTTTGTCTTATATAAAACAAACACAAGATAATCCTGAAAACAACATTATGAACATACATTAAAGTGTTCAACCTCCAAGGAACAAAAACATATCTATAATGACAAGATAAGATAGAAATATCATATATAATATAACATATTCTTTTTTATATTCAAATAGCGTCATCTTCTAACTTACTTAACTTTACTACAGAATTTAAAAATTAATTAAAATTCCATGATTGTCTCATTCAATAGATATATAAGTTAAAAATTATATTTATATTAACCGTGTCCATGCCATGTCCGTGTCCTACTTTTTTAGAATTTGACGTGTCAGCGTATCCTTGTCGTATTTTGTCCGTAATTCTGAGCACATGAGCTACATATACAAATTGTAGATACAAGAAGTAGAAATGAATCAGATGGAAGAAAGGAATATGTACAAAATTGTACCTTTCGCCCTCCTGTATATAAATAATTACCATCTTTTGAGAACTGTACCTGGAAAAAAAATTGTTGTATTTGAATGAATTATTTGCAAATTCTGCATATAGAATTAAAAGAGAGCCTAGTGGTACTTCTCACCTTTCAAAGTAAAAAGTAGAGGTGAAAGGTAGAGAGTTTTGAAGTCCCGATAAAGGCAAAATGGGTGTGTGAGTTTTTTTTTTTTTTTTAAATAAATAAATAATAATAATAATAATAAATAATAAATAATAGAAGTGAATGACAACATGTGCCACTTACATGTGTAACCCCACCTTCTTGGCCATGTAAGACGTACAATAGTTCCATATTATCTTCCCTATAGATTGCAGTAGTTTGGTCATAGGAACCCGTAGCAAGCATCCCAGTATGACTTGGAGAAAAAGCAATAGCAGATATAATACCTAAAGATAAGGAAGAATTTCAGGGCAGACTCTTGATTGATAGTATTTTGGCAATGAATAAGGTAATTTTCCATAAATAGTTTGTTCAATATTCCTCCATGGCTACGCAACTCCAATGGTGCTAAGCATTACAAATAGTATTTTTGAAATAGGAGTAGAACTCACAGCTAACAGCTCTACACAAGACATATAAAGCATCACACTGATTTTCTTTTTAGTCGATTTGAGTTATGCTACAATATATTATTATTTCCGAAATATATCTGATCTATATTGAATCTCTGATCAGCTACCTGACTGCCCTTCCTTATCTCCTTTAAGAGTTGAATAATGCGCAAAATCTCTACCAGGGCGATGAATATCAAATACTCTGATAGATTTGTTATATCCAGCAAATATCCTGCAACACAATTCATGGGAAAAATATTACTCAGTCTCAATTGTAAATTAATATTTAAATCATATTAAAACCTACTCTACAAAATATAAAAGGAGAAAAATGGAGGTGCAGCTGAAAAGCACAGAGAACAAAGGAAAAGGGTTGTGATCCCCGTTAATTGGTAAACTAGATATAGACCTAACATTTGGCATTTTCTGCACAATGTAACTACTCTCAGGATTCGAACCCGCAGTAGAGAACAATTATCAACAGCATATTTTGAGATGCAGTACAACTTCATCATAATTTACCAGCACTCCAAAAGCTACGGGATATTAACTAGTTTCAGAAGTCATTGTGGTAGTTTTTCAGCTATGCTCTCCAAAAGTGGTTACTTATAGTAGCATAATAAAAATTAATAATGCTCAACCGTTACTGCCAAAAAATACTTACAACTGTAATAATGATCATGTGGAGTAAGGTACCAACCTTATTATTAGCCAAGACAAACTTGATTAAACAAGATTTAGTTCAGTGGTAATTTGCATGTTTTTACAGAAAATTAGCTAGCACACAAAGCATTTGTGTGCTTTGAAAGGACAACCATATTCTTGTCCTATGTGTGGATGATTGCATCTTAATGGTGTTGCCTGAAATCTTGATAAAAAAAAATTAAAAAAAAAATAAAAAATCATACAGCAGCTTTCTAGAAGTCAGATCCTTATGCTAGGTCTCCTGTAGTATTCTCTTGTCAGCAAAAGCACGAAAAAAAACATGGCATTCAAAAGACTATAAAAGACTAATGATATATTTCATGCCAACCTTCATGAGGTAGCATAGTTAGCATAAGGCCTCTGGGCATGACCTAAAGACCCATGATACCTGGACTCGCTATGTTACCCCAAGAAGTCCATGTCGACATGACACAGAACAGACACAAGATATGGGTCAAACACTCTTTCACAGCTATCGGACACGGCAGATGAAAAGAAGCTCATGGATGGCTGTTTCGGTGAATGGTTGTGAGGATTTTTTATTTTCTTTTAACCAAAAAAATGTCTATTTTTCTTTGTTAGACCAGGTATCATCTGTGATGTGTATGACAGTTTCTGCTTTGAAATTAGGATTCCCAGTTCAAAATTAGGGTTGCTTTGCAGGTTGAAGACTGTTGTCATCCACGCGCTGCTGTTGTATAATTTTAGAAATGGATGAAACCTACTTCTTAGCACGTACCCGTAGCCAATAACCATACCTGAATCCCCCCAGTAACATAGCTAGAAATCTTTTTGTCAATTCCTGGGGTAGAAAAAAAAAAAAAAAAAACCTCCTCCATCCCTGAACTTGCCCAATATTCATGATTTGGGGATGATTGTGGGTATCCAAAGAGATTAGTCCCGCCCACGAAGGGGGTGGGATATTTCACGTCAATAAATGAGATACTTCATCTTAATAAATCATGTAACACTCATTTCTAAAACCACGTAAGTGCAAGAATTATATGCCATATTCAGTATGTGATGCATCTGTCATAGCTCAAAGTATGATACCACCAAGTTTTAGGCAGGATTTAAAATAAATTGGCATGTGAGAAACCAGCATTGTTTTAGACCTGAAAGTGAATAGCCAAATTATGAACCATTTAAGGTAATGCTTACTTAGTCCCAGAGGGGTTGAAACCAATTGAAAATGCAGCAGTTATTTCATCCATGGCATCGTACGCCCGATATGTGCAACGCAGCTGTCATTTCCAGTTTAAACCAACAGTTACTATATTAATATAGTCATAGAGAAACCATAATGGAGGGTTAAATCTGTTAAAAACATCATTCCAGCAGTATACTCAACTCTCAAGAAACAATCATCGGGCATAAAGAGGCATTTAAGATATTAAGTGAGCCATTAGACCATCACTATAAATGTGAAGCATTGGAGCACCATAAGATGGCCATCAACTTTCAATGTATAACAGAGCTACTAATAAACCTTTATCAAAGCTAACAAGAAACTTATCACCAATATAAAATCATTTAAGCAATATTGATTCAACACCTGGCCTGAAGTAGCATCCCATAGATGAATAGGATGGTCACGTGTGGTACTTGCAAACACACAGGTCACCGGATCTGAAATGTCAACCAGCATTCTAGTCAAACTTAAGTTTTTACATCATTAACTCCTGTGTATCTCTTGGTATAATAGAGATTTTATGCTGATGGCAGGTGGAAGATAATATCCCTTTATCAAGACAGTTAAGAGATGCACCTGAAGCAGACATGTAAGGGTACCAGCAGTAGTCATAAATAGACTCTCCCTCACTCAAAACAACATCTGCAGCATATGAATCTGCAGCTATTTGTAAACACTGTAAGGAGTAGTATAATGAATAAATTTGAAAGATTAACGGCTGAAACTAACTCAAACCAAAACAGCTTAAATATTGCACAGAAACAAAATTTTGTGAAAGAGATAATAAAATCATAGAACTAAACCATTAGGAGAAAATTTTCGAATCAGAGATAAAATCAAGAAATATGGGAGTACAAACTAACCTGCATCAGCAGCTAGAGAACAAGCATCTAGATGATTCCCACTATCATTATCTGGTCTAAAGAAGAACAAAGTACAAATTAGTCAGACTTAGAAGAACTACGAAGTCATCAGACATACATGTAGCTAACAATCCGTAGTATCAATTCAAATACACATTTAAATAAATCCAATTGTCTGAATTATCTTAGACTAATATCAGGTAATGTTGATATATATGATATGTATGTATTATTATGTAAGAGAGACTTACAATGTGAATAAACGAAAGGTGTTGTCGTTGGAGCTTGTAAGGAAGCAAGAACAGTCCGTCGACCTAGAATAGGAAGAGATTGTTAAACAAACTTAATAATCGATACTCAAAAGAAGGGTAGGAAAAAAAGATTACCATTTGACGCATTTGAGAAAATTGTTAGGGTTTGAAGGGGTCCCCCTGAACTGGCGGTAGAAGTGGTAGGTTCTGGCCGGAGGTACATCGAAACGAATCGACGGACAAGAGTACACTTGCTCGCTTGCTTCTTCTGCAACTTCCGTGTCCGAAGTCGGTTGTTGCTGCGCTTCTTCTTCCCCCATTGCTTCTTCTGTGCAGACAAGACACCACTCCAAGCTCGGCGACGATTTGGGGATGTTTTCAGATTTGCCGTTACCGCCAAAAATAAATAAATATATAAATACAAATAATTGCTGGGAAATTTCCGCAAGAGGGATTTAGTATTGAAGTATTATGCTGTATATAAAATGGAGCTTAAAGCCAAACCTAGCATCAAATCCATGGTTTTCTAATTACAGCCATATTAGGTTAAAGTATCAATTTATTTTCCCCACGGAAAATGTCCGAGCCTAGCTTGCCAAAATTCATAACTCAAACTAGGGATGGCAACGAGAGGGCATGGGCGAGAAAAGCTGTTTGTCATTCTCGTTTAGTTTAATTATTTTTATTCTTGTCCCATTTTTATTTTTATTCTTGTTAATATCAAAATATATTGTGGTATTGTGTACTTTAAAAAATAATAAAAATAATAATTTATTAATATAAAACAAAGTGTATATATATATACACAAAGAAATTAAGATTTTAGTAAGATTTGTTTAATATATAACTCATTTTATTAACATAAAACAAAGTGTATATATAAGATAGGGTTAAATGCAAAAAAAACTCCTGAATTGTAGGAGTTTTGCAACTAACCCCACTAAACTAGAAAATACCCCCTTAACTATGAATTTGTTGCAGTTTGCCCACTCAGGTCATCGAAAAATTAAAAAGACAAATCTACCCTTACAATAAAACGACGCAGTTCTTATAATCTCAAAACAACCAAAACCCCTAACCCAACCTTACTTTTATTCGCGCCCCACACACTGTAGAAAAGGAAGAAGTGGCGGCAGCGGCGGTGGGGAAGAAATGCAGCGGTGAGCTCAGCGGACTGGTTCGGCGGTGGCTCGGCCGTGGATGACTCGGTGGCGACTCAAATGAAGCGACGGCAGCGGGGACGGGCTCGGATGGTGGAGAGAACCGGTGAGCAAGGTGGGCTGAACGGCGATGGGCTGGTTCGGTCATGGTTGACTCGCGACGATGGGCTGGTTGCGGCTTCACTGCACAGCGGCCGAGCTTCGCCTCATCCGCCGACCTCCCCGTTCCGATCGGGACGGTCACCCACTTCTCGTTCTCATCGAATTCCACAAATTCGACCCCAAATTGCTCTGCAATCATCCTCCACAAGTGCTTCCACTTGAACAGATCGTCGTTGCTGCAATTGAAAGCTTTGTTGCTCACATACGGATCCACTGCCGCCCATATCTGGTGTTCCGCTATCATATCGGAATCTGACGCCACCGAGTAGCAGTTCCACGCCGCCTTCGTTCCCGGGGGAGAACCAGAGATTGTGTTTTGAAGTTTGAAAATTTGTAAAATATAGAGCTGACAAGGATTATGTTTGAAGTTTGATTGCACATTTTTCTCTGTTACAGTGTGTGTTTTGCTTTGGTTGAAGCTTTTTGTGCTCTTTTCTTCTGTCCTTTAGGTGGCCAATACACCTAATCTGTTCTGGTCTCTTTCAATTTGAACTCTCTAAGTTTCTTTCTAGACTTTACTTCTTTGCATCAATGTGTTATGTTCTGTTATTAGTTGTATTTCTCTACTACTTCAAGCGTCTACAGTTTCTGTCTTTTGTTTCTCTGGTTTCGTTTGAATCATTTTTGTCCATTAGTCATTGCAGTAATTTTTAATTTCATTTTTCTATGTTTTATGAGAATTGATAGAGGTAGATATCTAAATACTCTGTTGATTTCGTAATCCACTGTCGCCACCCCACTTTCGCTGGAATCTAACAACTCTCCTCCTCTGGTGCCGTCGCCGGTGTATCATGCTCGTTACAGTCATGATCGAAGAAGAATTGGACTTTGTAAAACAAGTAACTGGGTTATTGCAGAATAATGCTCTGGTTGGGTTGGTCTAATTTGTGACACAGGTTTAAGCTCACGAATTGGGGTTTTCAGCCAAACTACTCCCACGGTGTTGCCATATCCAAACTGAAGCGGATCTCAACTTATCGGAATGACTTAAACGCCTTGTAGAGCTCCGATGGGGACAAAACACCATCGTTGTGGGTTTTTAGTCGGTGTGGAAGATCTGCAAGAGCTTGTCGGTGTTGATTCACAGCTGTTGAAGCGCGCGCACATACACACACACGTGTAGGGCATGTGTGGCAGGTATGCCACTGTGGGGTTTATAGAAATTAAGGGCATTTTAGTCCTTTCAAGAGTCCAAGGGCAGTAGGGTCTTTTAAAATAATTAAATTGTTTTTAACGGTCAAATTTCATCGGAAGTTGGCCGGATGGGGTGATTTCTAATAAATTTGCATAGTTGAGGAGTTTCTTGCATTTTTGATAGTTAAAGGGAAAAGTTGTAAGTTTGCTGATAGTTCAGGAGAATTTTTTACATTTAATCCTATAAGATATTGTAATTTATTACGTAAACGGAAGGATGGGCACCGTGACCTTTCTCATTCTCACACCCGTAGCCATTCAGATTTGTAATCCTAACCCCCTTTCCTGCCCCAAAACTAAGCCCCTGTAAGCTTTTGGGCCGTCTATTTTGCCATCAATAGTTCATACTGTCCAACTAATTCTGAAACAGATATTGCTTAACATTGCGCACTCAATTTATGTGGAAATATTCTAAAAAGATAGGTCACGTGTAAAAATAAATAAAATAAAACAAACAAAAAAGATAAAACACTTTAATAGTTTTTTTTTTTTTTTTTTTTTTAACACTTTTATTGACCCCACAATACGGCACAATTCAAGTCAAAAAGTGTAATTTAAAAGCGGAACTTAAGGACTTACCTCACTAATTCTTACCAACGCAAATATATCCTTAGGACAAACTTTAGTATGTACATATAAAATCTCTAACATTTGAAAATATATGCAAATTGTTCAATCGCCGTCAATTTTGACCAATTGGTTTTGTAAAAACTCCATAACATCTTTATTAAAATTTGTACATTCAAGTATTTTTTTTTTGTTTGTTTTAAGTGCATTTTAGGTATTTCAATTTTTAATTGAGAAAATATCCTTATTAGTTTGAAAAATGTAAGGAATTTTTTTTCTTTTTTTTTTAACGCGAGGAGATTTTTAGCACATACTATATATTAAAAGGATTATTTTTTCACTTTACAAAAAAAATATAATAAATTTATAATATTAAGTCTTTTTTTTTTTTTTTTTTTAACCATCCACTCTATTCATATGATGTTTGGAACTATAATTCTAATATTGTGATGTAGTTCAAAATTGACCAATTCAAAGAAATTAGTACAATTTGTTGTTTACTTATTTAATGTATGACCTAATATTTTTGAGTTTGGTCAAATTTTACTTCTTATAAAGTATTCAGGTCTAAAAAAACAAAATTATTGTGCGAGTTTCAAATAAAAAATTATATAAATTTAATACGTAAACTCAAATTGCCTAAAGATCCTAGTACAGTCTTGGATGAATCGCTTCAGCTAAAGAACAAACAGGTCGTTGTAGTATAGTGGTGAGTATTCCCGCCTGTCACGCGGGTGACCCGGGTTCGATCCCCGGCAACGGCGATTTTTTGTTATTCATTTTCAAAACTCTGCTTCTACCCCTCATTAATCTAACCAACGAAAAATATAATTCAATTTATATTTTTTAGCATTCTAATTAACATAATTTGATGAGTGGCCAGTAAAGAAAATGCTTTTATATGTGTAGATGTATTTTAAAAATTATGAATATAAATAATGTGCAGGACAATATGTAAATGAAATAAAAATATCTAAACTTTGTGAAACTGAGTCCCCAAAAAAAATATTTCAAATCATATCCATTTACATTTGAATTTTTTAAATTCATTATTTAAATTGCTTTCTTTTTTGGTACATAAAGTGCTAACTTACATGATTTTTACGTTGAAGTAAAAATGATTGATATTCAAAAATTACTTCATTGATGTGGAACCGACACAGATTATATT
>JAOTQH010000060.1:2582629-2594241 GCA_025631255.1 Cornus kousa | reverse complement strand
GGAAAATACATAATGTTTGATATATAATTTAAGATGCATAAAGTTATACTGGTACCATTTTTTTTATTTTTAAGGAAAAAAGATTAGTTTAATTTTTTTAGATGAAAGAATTAAGCATCTTAATTTAAAAATAAAAGAGAAAAAGAAAAGATGTAATAACAAAATATAATTTATTTGAAATATATGTTTTGGATCAAAAAATCATTTTAGACGTCTACATTTTTAAAAAGTTGTGACATTTATAAAGTAAAAAAAAAAAAGTGAACAATATAAAGGGTTTTTTTTTATGCATAAATTGTTCATGAGGATAAATTGGTCCAATTTATTAAATTGTAAAGTTAAAAAAGTCTCATAAATGGTTAAAGGGTAATTTGGTCAGTTTCTCATGTAAAGGGGTGTCTTTGTCCATTTTTGAACTTTTAGGTGGTGTTTTTATACCAAAAACAGGTAAGTTTCATTGTTTTTTTTGCCAAACCTCATGGAGTGTGGTTGTACTTTATCCAAAATAAAAATATTAGCTTGTATGTGATTACTTGAAGATGATATTTAATATTTGAATATTAAAAATAGTCTTCTAATATTTAATATATTACTATTGAATAAAAAAAAATATATATATATATATATATATTTAAAAATCATATTTCTTATTATTTGAGATGGAAAGGCAGAGTTTTCTATTAGAATTTTGTTTAAGTATTGATAGCATAACCAATCCATCTATTTCAAAGAACGCATTAAACATGCACCAAAAAATAAAATCTTACAACAATTTTATATTATTTTAAAATTTTAATTTTACATTACTAGCTTGCCGCCAATTAAAAATTCCTGACTCCCAAAGTTACAGATTTAAAAAGTAGATGCCATACTCTTCCTGCAAAGTTTGTTTTATTTTATTTATCAGAATGAGTAGTATGGAAAGAAACGTGTTAAATATTTAAGCAAATGACCTATCTTTATCGATACCCATTTCTAGTTGTGTTTTTAAATTTCTTTCAAAATCAACCAATATTTCAATTTCTTTTTTGGTTTTTTTTTTTTTTTTTTTTTTTTTTTTTTTGTAGAAATAAGTTATTATTGTGTAAATACATTTCATGTCATGATTAGGCCGGAGAAAAAAAAAGAAAAAAAAAAACTAATATCTCTAAAGAGGCCCCACAATTGGACTCTCCAAAAAGAAAAAATGTCATGGAAGTGCACCAAGTAAATTAGAAGAGAGAAATTTCTAATTAGCATGAAATTGTGCGCTCGCTCTCTATAAGTACGAGTATATATCTATAACCATGCCGTGATTTAGGCCATATATATATATATATATATATATATTAACTTAAATGTAATACAACGTGCAATGAATGGAATCAAGAGACGAGACCAGACGCGACCCAAACCTCACGTAAATGTCATTTTCACACTTTTTCACGTCGGCCCGTCAAACTCACCAGCCTCACATGCACTTCTCGTGTGTCCATTTTCAACACTTGCATACAAAAACGCCTTCAATTTGCAACTTTGTGGCTAAGGATTGGCTAACCCTTGGATCATTCCTTCTTTAGCTATGCATGATACTACCAATTCCATTTCTAACCCACCACGAATTAGGCGTGTAATTTGAGCGGTTTAAAAAGTTATTCGATTCAACCCTACTTTCAAGCTAAACTAATCAATCAACTCATTCTTAATTTTATTTATTCTTAACTTGGAGTATTAGACTCAGAGCTACAAGTCAATAAATTCATGCATATGGTATGGTTAGAACTGACCGTGATATATAATCGTAGCTTAACATATAGATATATAGGCCACCAAAAGTCATGATGTGCTTAATTATCACTTGAAATGAAAATTGATTTTCACTAGGTGGCATATGTATATGTGCAGCCTGTGCTCCCTAGCTATTGCTATTAGTCTGCACACGTATAGTCATGAGTTACAGTCCAAAGTGGTGGATGTCAATCGATCCCTATTTAAACGTCCATGTCATTATTATTTCTACGTTTTTCCCGTGTATCTTGTGCCGGAAATTGGGACCTCAAAACCACGAGTTTTGTTCACACGCTCCTGTTGACTTGTGGGTCTACCCAATCAGCTACCCACCTTTTCTACCCCTTTGGGTGCAACGAAAATGAGAGAAAAATAATATAGCTTGAAATTTCTTAAATTTTTCTTCCAACTTTATTTAGGATTAGGGGTGGTAAAATGGGTTCTCACCTAAATTCGTCCATTTTAAAATATGAGTTAAAATTAGTGATTCAAATAGGTTGAATATGAATCACTCATTTTGATTCATATTTCACCAATTATGTAAGAGACTCAGTTTCACAACCTTTATTTAACTCAAATCAGTTATTTCTTTATAAATTTATCGCACACGATCCGAAATTCTCTTTCTCTCTCCCACCATCTCTTTAAGATTCTCTTTGCATCATGAACTTCTCGTGTCTGTAATACTACAGGTCGAAAAAAACCTATGTTTACTTTTGGATTTCAAAGTAAGACGACATAATTTATTTATTTAATTATTTATTCTAGAAAATGCTTAACAATAAAATAATATAAATTTCAAAAAATATCAAAATAAATTAGAGAATTTACAATTATCCATACATATTTTTAAAAGCTTTTGACTATCTAAAAGAAAATTAAAAATCTATAATAATGAGATTATCTAAAATTATAAAAAATTTCTTTCTTAAAACGGATTGGTGGGTCATGATGGGTTGACCCGACTCATTTCACTCAATCCATATTTAATCTTTTATAAACGGGTTGAATATGAGCCAATCCGTCCATATTTAAGTCTGTCCAAAGCCGAGTCAACCAACCTATCCGTTTGTCACCCCTATGTTGGACCCAGTAAAATGCTTAAAGTACAAATTCAATAAAGTAAAAAGGTAGACTTGTTTAAATTAACCCAATTTGCAAATATATAAAAAGAGAATTTGTAATTGTAATATATATAATTTTCAACACGCGCGAAAAGAAGAGCCATGGCATTCACTGCCGATTTAATTGCGACAACGTTACTTGTCAATTGAAAAGGCTTATTATATACAGGAAGTATATAAAATTATAAGTCGGTATTTTGCATACACGGACCGGTACCGCACATACAGAGAAGGAAACTACAGCTAGCAATCCTCAAATCATTTGCTGCAATTTTTTTTTTTTTCCCATGTATGTGTGTGTGTGTATATATATATATATATTTTGTTACTGTGAGGCCTGTCTCATGACACTTATCAATATTAAGGTGTGCACCTAAAGGGAATTATATAACAAAACTTTTTTTTCTTCTATATATATATTACAAGGTCTCTCTCATGGCACTTGTCATAAGTTTTCTATCTAAAAGTGACACTCGAGGTGGCGTGCATCTAAACGGAAAGTGGATTGTATGAAAATTATACAGTTAAATTTTCATATCGAAACAGTCAAACTTTTATATACTCTATTTTTTTTTAGCTCATTTGATGAAATTATACTATTAACTTTGGCGGTATCAAACAATGAGATCACTTAACCAAGCCAAGTGACCATATAATTTGTGAATTACTATATATTTTATTTTTATCTAAATGTACTAATTCAAAGGAGGGTTTACCATAATTGTTATTATGTGATTTCATAAAAGCAATGCTATATGGCAAATATGCATTTTTAGTCTCTTTTTTTTTTTTTTTTTCATATTCCCCTAATATCTTTCTTTAACTATATATATATATATATATATATATATATACCATCACGTAAACATCTAAAAAATCATGAGACCTAATTACGTAAGAACATATCAAAATGTGTATAATATCATTGTACACTGTAAAAATTCACGTCAATTGTAATAATATTAGAAAATTCCTTTCGGATGACGTAATGAAAAATAGACTAAGCTGGCTTCGTCACTGTACATTCATATATATTATTTCCTATTTAAAACCTCGTTTGGCATAGAGGAAAAGGTTGATTGTGAGTTTGTAAGCAAGAAGAAACTTGTGCATGTGGCTTTCCGTCAACGCTAAACTAACTACATCGTTAATTGTTTCTCTTGGTGATTAGTTAGCATCGTCTTACGAAGGAAACAAGAGAATGAACATAGTTAATTAGATGTAGTCGAGATTAGACATGCCACTCTATAATTTTAGTACTTATCATAAACAAAAAGTATCTTAATTCCATGTTTGTCTTCATTAACTACGTACCACTACTCCATCCATTATGTCTTTAAGTTCTCCAAGTTTCTAACATAAAAACTATTAGTATTTGATATGCGATCACACTCCTCCTCATTGTCCTCAACCCAATTAATGAGAGAGAGAAAATGAATATGAAAATATATAAAAATATATAATTCATTTCAGGCTTCCCTTAATATATATATATATGGTAATTCAATGCTTGCATCCCTTAAAAAAAATTAAAGATATGGGAATTCATTGCATGCAACCTTACAAGTTTCAAACACAATCACAAGTTACCACAGTTCAATCTCTAGACATCAATAGTATATATTAAAAAAAATTGGCCCACACAACATAAGTTCAATCAAGTTAGAATTAATACGAGAAAATATTTCTTACATCGAAAGTGTATATAATAATGCATCTATTTAAATTGATCTTATCATTATGAGTACATATTTTATTTATGAGTGATATCCTGTCATCAATACTGTTACCGCATTAAAATTTATCTCAAATTAATACAATTCAATATTAGTGGGGTTTGCTTTTTTTTTTTTTTTTTTTTTCCCTTTTAAATTGAGTATTTTCTACCTTTAAATTAATATTAGATGAAAAATCATGAAATGGTCCACAAATTAAAAGAAAATAAAAATGAAAATATCTAAGAATAGATATATGTCTTTCTCCAACATAATTCTCCTCCATTGACGTAGAAAAAAAAAATGGAGTTAAAGGGTTTAGTTCATCCCGTGACATTCAAAAAAGTAAAAAACCAAATAAATCCATTGCTTTGGTTATATTTAACTAGAATTAGTATTTTCACGTACCTCCATAGGAAGACCATTTCAATATGCCTTGTTTAATTGAGTAGAATTTTAAAAGAATTAATCGCATGGTCACATATAAGCATCCAACAACACCATTTATTATCTCCTTATTTGACATGATGATCTCAACCGTTCATTTTCTTGAATTACAATATGGTCCATTCATGACCGTACGATGTAGCCACTTTTCTGACTTTGGTTTTAGTAGAGTTGTTAGTCATTTATGGTGTTTTGAACCTTACTTTAACTCCCCACTGTTGTTACCAAAAGTGCCCACATCAAACCACATCCCCAAAACACCCTCGTTTTAGTCTCAATCCATAAGGCGCGTGTTTAAACATCTCAGGCGCTACGTAAATATTGCATGACCTTGCAAAACAAACCATGATCTTTTTGTACTCCCTCGCGTGCTTAGAACTGTATACTCGCTATATCTGTGGACTCTCTTACACGTGGATTTAGATACAATTTCTCATTATCCCCAAAAAGCCCTCCTGCCCTGTATATACATATAGAGTTGGTAGTGTATAGTATATAATATTTATTTTTTTCAGATAATGTGGATTTCATTTTCACCCAGTGACGGCCACGAGGACGACAAATAGAGAGAGTAAGAAACCAAACCAACTAAACAAGAAAGAGAAAGAAACGACGACGCTAAAAAACTTCTCAACAATAGAAGGCACGACTCGACGTGTTTTCAAAGCCTCCTAATATAGGAGTATATATATATATATATATAGATAATAGATACATAAGCAAATTTGTATATCTATATGTAGTTGCCTTTTTCTTTCTCACTTCTGCGTTATTATTCTTTTCTCTCTCTTAATTCTTAAAACCCTCTGCGAGCCGTCTGCCTTTTGCAGATCGGGGCTGGTTGCCTACGCCATTCCTACGCTTTCTCGGTCTAGTTTCTCTCTCTAGGTTCTACGCATGAGTACGCTGTCGTATTGGTCGGCGAAGTTTTGGTTCAATTGGAACTGTAGACAAGAGAGGCAAAAAAATCTTTATTTATCATACTCGCTTTTTTTTTCTCTCTCTAGTCTTACTTTCTCTCGCTAGATAAATTTTTGGTTTATATGTTTCGGTGAGTTTCGATGTCGTCTTCGTTGACGAAATTCTGCTTCAACTCCAACTGTAAGGATGTATTGGAACGATCGAGAAAAGGTTGGCGTCGTCGGACCGGCGAGTTCGCTGACCTCTGTGATCGATGCGCGTAAGCAATTTTAACTCCCTTATTTTAGTGGTGTTGACTGATTTCAATGCTTTTTGTTTAGTATCTTTTTGTTACAGATAGTTCTGGTTCTTGGTATTTAGAGATTTGTGGATTCATTTAACTGGAGTTTAGTGTGTGTTGTTAGGGTTTTTTTGTGGTAATTTTTTTTTTTTGATGAAGCGTTTTGAGTTTTTTTGGTTCTTGACTTGCATGATTGGTTGCTTGGTTGAGCATTAATTAGTATGTTCTGAGCTAATTCCTAGTGAAAGTTTGGGTCTTCTAAAATTAATGGGAGAAATTGAGTTGCTTTTATGCATTAAGTTATTTGAAGTTTGATAGAACAAATTGGAAAACTGGCAATAACTGAACGATTCTATTAGAGCCATCATTTCTGCTCCTAATGCATTGATACATTGGTCTTTCAGATGCGAAATGGAATGATGGAACTTACTATATCTCTGTTTAATCTGATGAAAAGTACTTTCAATGAATTATATAAATCTTTCCCAAAAACTAAATCGAAAATTTGTTGTAAATGTAAAGAATTTTGTAGAACTGTCCTGCATATATGTATATAATCACACACATATCTTGCAGAAGTATTCTCCAACTAAACAAGCAGGCCCTCTAGGAAATACTCACACTCATACACATGATTCTTGGGAAGTGAATTGGAAAGGCCTTGCATCATATCTTACTTACTCAGCATCATGGAAAAGTTTTGCATACACTGAGCAGTTTTGTTAGTTTGTTCAGGATTACAGAATAACTTTCGGATGGTAACATTGGTTTTAATTATTGCAATAATAGAATTTAAGGGCCTTTTAGAAAATCTTGAAAATTGGCCAATTACTGTTATGTAGGCCGGTAACACTTTTATTTAGTTTGATTAGTGGAGAATAGTTGAGTGATTGTTCAGCTTCATCCTAAATATTAGATGTACATCTGGCAGTTTTTCTAACCAACTCAAGTTGGTCTTCGCCAACCTGATAGCAGATTCCATGTCGGTCCAATTTGATTCCATCCCTAATGTTGCCAGTACCTTGGGCAAAATTTTAGATGAACTTGCATGGACGCAAATATGATATAGTTATAAACATGACACACTAAGACCTCATCAGCAGTATCACTAGATACTAGGGCACAAACATGGGAGTCGTGTCTAAAAAGTTCATTCACATATCTGAATCTATAATATTAAGAATTAAATTATGTGCGTATAGGATTACTGTCATTGTTGTATACAGGACCTTAAAACATACAAATGGTAAAAAATAATTCCTTTAATTCTGTCACTGTTTGATAGCTTATATTTTCGGCCTTCTCTAGGCTATTTGATCCTTGATAACTGAACACTAGTTAGTGCATGTAAAAAGCTCAAAGATCATCTAATAGATTTGGAAAATCTAAAATCAAACTTTGTCCAATGCAAATTTATGTTCCCATTCTCATTTCCAGTTATTTTGAATTTACTTTTACTTGAAAATAAATTCTCAAAAGAGCTTTATGTTATGCTTTTATATGTTCTTGTTTTTTCTTCTTAGTTATTTTAAACTGCTGACTTTAGTTCTATGGTGACTCTAGTTCTGCTTATGAGGAGGGAAAATTCTGCGAGACTTTCCACATGAATGCTTCTGGTTGGAGGTGCTGTGAGTCTTGTGGGAAGGTGAGCTGAAGAATCATATTTTCAGGCTAGTAATATGAGATTAGATCATTATATCTTCCAGACTGTTTTTTAAACAGAAAAGAAAGAAACAAAAAAAGATCCATGTAATTTATTGTCTGAGTTTTCTAATGGTATATTTTCTCTCTGCAGCAAATACATTGTGGATGTATTGTTTCATTCCATACATTTGTACTTTTGGATGCTGGTGGAATTGAGTGTATAAACTGTGCAAGAAAAAGTTTCATTTTGGTGAGTTGTTCCATGTTCTTTATGTTTGGTTTTGCATTTTTATGGCAACCTGGGTTGTTCGTCACACCATTATTTAGGTTCTTGCAAATCCAAATCCCATGTGATAATGCCGATTCTTCAATTACGGAATTGGCTTGAGATTTATTTGAGTTTTTCCAACTAAAATCAAAGCTAATCTTTGAACCCTTCTCATACGGGGATGGGACAAGATGGGTCCAGAACTGATTGAACCCAAACGATAGCCCGATCTGAGTGAAGATACCATCAGCCCAACCTTGTTCAATCCTGACTCAGCCCCAAATCTGCCTTTAACAAGTGCGAGGACACATTTCAAGTTTAAGTGCACAGCCACTTTATGTAAAAATTAAAATACAAATATAAAGGTTATGAATGTCCTCAGTCTTACTTATTAAAATAAAAAAAAATTAAAAAAAGAAAAAAAAATAAAAGAATGTCCCGAGTCTTTCCTTTACTGTACCCTGAGTAGGCAGGACCAGCACTTGATAGAGGACCTCTTTTTCTTTCCATGACAGCATATTTCTGATGAATTACATGGCGAGTAACAGCAATTCAAAATTTTGGTTCTTCCCCCAACCCAAGTGAATAAGCCATATCGAATTAAAGAATTCTCAGTTGATGCAGAACCCCATATACTTTGAACATATATGTTACTTATTTAAAATCATGTAAACACATAAAGCATAAAGTTCTCTTATCATTTTCTGAGAAAATGTCTAAACAGTTTAAATTTCTTTATTAGCACATAACTTCTTTTTTTTTCCTTCTCTCCACCGATGGTCTGCTCTAACTTTACCCCATTATATATTGTGTTCCTTTGTCCGTATAAAAGATTGTGTTACAATAGCAGTTAATTTTTAATGTTTCAGACACCAAATCCTGCATGGCCACCACCTTCTCACTTCCTTCCTGCAGTACCTGAAAGAATTAAAGACCTCTCTAACAAAAATTGGAGTCAGATAGCAGCATCAGGTCCTGTACCATGGCGACAAGCACCCAGTTTGTTCAATACTTCCACACCGTCAGAGTTGCATATAAGGATGCCCTTTGAAGTTGATATACCAATTGGCACTGATAGACTTATTGCCGCTGAACGATTATCTACCATTTCTTCAGAAAGGAAGAAATTAGAGGATTTGTCTGAAAGGCCAATGAATGGAAGCCTGAAGCTTGGTGCATCAACAGTACTTCAGAATGGGAATTCAGGTATTTGATCATTTCCTGTATATATTTTCCACATAGAAAAAGAATGTTTATTTCTTTTCAGGTTCTCACTGACATGCAGGTGAAAATGTTCTAATATATATGTTGGTGGTTTCTTATCCTGATTTGAACATTTTGTTGCAGGATCGAACCGTGAGGAGCAACCTAATGCAAGTGCGAATATTCCTCAGCAGTTGTCCTTCCCAAAAAATGACACATCTACTCCTCACTTCGGTTTGGCTTTAAGTTCAGCCTCACCAAATGACTCAAATGATCTTACCCAAGTTTCTGGAACTCATGCACAGCAGCTGACCCATCCACCTCGAATGTTAAAGCAATGGTCTAATGGAATTGAGTCATCTATTGAAACTCAGGCACGCAATGGAAGGCCTCGAGGAGATGCCCGAGGACGAAGCAATTTACTTCCTCGGTACTGGCCCAGAATAACTGATCAAGAGTTGCAGCAAATCTCTGAAGAGTATCCTATAGTTCCATGTTTTTTCTTGATTTCTTAAGAGATATTTGATGAATAACATGTTACTGTTAATCATAATTCAAAATTGTAAAATCAGGTTATCATTCTGAATTTGGATTTCTTTTTTTATTTTTTAAATGTCCTGTTTAATCTATTGATAATTTTTACAAAACAAGCAAAGCTGTATATAATTTTAATGGAAGGCTTCTGTAATTTTAACGTGCAAATAGGCAGTTCAGTATGTTAAACCCTTAATGAATGTAAGTTCGAATTCTGTAATTACTCCTTTGTTTGAGAAGATGTTAAGTGCGAGTGATGCTGGACGGATAGGGCGTCTAGTGCTGCCAAAAAAATGTGCAGAGGTAAGCCATTATGCTTTCCCAGCTTAGCCTTTCATTTTGGTCAGCTTTTTTATTTTTGTATTCTCTGTATTAGGAAGTTGAAAGAATTCTGTTTATGATATATGTACATATATGAAATATGTATGTGTATGTATAAATATATATTGATTTATTATGCATGCACATACATTTGTATAAAATATGTCCACACATATGTTTAATTATAAAAAATTTCCAATGAGATATTCTTTGACCGAAGTAAGAAATTAACACTTTCTTATTTGTTGTGTCCTTACTCTCATATAGAGGCTTTCTCTGTCATCATTCTACTTGGTGCATGTAAATGTGGATTCATTATAAGTGAAGTGGACAGAGCCCCTCACCCCCCTCCTCCCTCTCCCCAGGATGATTGAATGCACAGACGTGTATTAGGATAGATATACTTATTAAAAATCTCATGCTTTTTTTTGATAGTTGGTTGTTCTACTGCTTGCAGTTCTACTTTTCCTTTTCTTGTTTCTGTAAATGGTTTGAGATGATATTAGCTATGATTGGAGTGGTGGGGTGTGGTTACAGGTTACAACTATGGTTAGCTGGTAATTGGAAGAATAGTTTAGAATTGAATGAATAAATATATATTTTACTTACCAACAAGCTAGTGGCCTAGCAGTACCAGGCCCCTCCTTCCCAAAGGGAGGTCAGGGGTTCGAGCCTCACCGGAGGCATATGTATGTACCAACTCAGAAAATATATAAATATAAATATATATATATATATATATATATATTACTTGATATTATTCAAGTGAACAAGTAAAAAATATATTTAATTCATTAAATATAATTGATTGCAACTGCATAAATTAATGGATATTTGCTTAATGACAAAAAATAGTTGAAAACTTAATTTCTGAAAGAAAAAAAAAAAAAAAAAAATTGTTGAAAACTTTAGCTAGACTTTCATTTTCATACTTAAAAGTTTAACCTTTATATTGCAATAACTGTAATGGTATTTTTAAAGTATAATATCTGGAAAATTTTTGCGATATAGTGTCAAATAGTTTTGGTGAATTTAAGTGCAATTTTGACTAATATAAAAACTTGTCTTTGGTATGAGATTTTGCTACTATGCACATTAATGGTCTTCTCTTTTTCTCTGTTTATTTTTCCTTCTAACTTTTTTTTTTTTTTTTCCCCATCATACATTAGAATTAAATTCTTTTTGAATTATTCAGTTAATTGTTACTTTTACATTTTCATAAACAATCCTGATGGATCTATTACATGTGTTTACTTGAATAGGCCTACTTTCCACCAATTTCTCAGCCAGAAGGATTGCCTCTCAAAGTACAAGATTTGAAGGGGAAGGAATGGATATTTCAATTCCGATTCTGGCCCAATAATAATAGCAGAATGTATGTTTTAGAG
>JAOTQH010000060.1:2547829-2557855 GCA_025631255.1 Cornus kousa | reverse complement strand
GAATATATATATATATATATATATATATATATAGTTGCTAAAAATAAAAAATTTATAGATCAACGTCACTAACCACACGTCAATCTCACTAATCAATAATTTTTTTTTTTAATTGCATTTTATCCCGTTGATTAATGATTTATGAGAAATTGTGATTGAAAAGTTAATGGTAAACTATAAAAAAAAAAAAAAAATTAACGGTAAACCTCAAAAAAGTATGGCTCGCCTGATGTTAAAGGCTTGTGCCTATTTATCTTAAGAACAAAGATATGATAAAAATATTGACATTAATAAAATAAAATAAAATAAATATTTTTAAAAAAAAAATGTGTTGCTCGAGTTTGTTTCTAACTGAAGAGTAACTATATCAAAATTTAAATTTTGATAGAAATCCTAAGTTCATCCGATGACAATTTGTGCTATATTTTATATAAATATATAATTAAGGGAGGCTAATTCATTTACAAGAAAATATACATCTATCATTTAGAAAGGAGATAATATTGGTAGCGACAGAAAAATTTTAGGGAGAAAAAAAATTAGAGAGAGAATATCCGTGGTGGCGAGATAATTTAGAGAGATAATATATATATTTTTAGAGAGATAGACTATGACGACACACAGAGAGTTTTCCTTAGACAGGTCTTGAAGCACCAAACAAACCCATTCAGTGTTCAAATATATACAAAATTAGTAGGGACATTCTTGTCAAACACAAAATAACACTTTTGAATATATATATTATTTTTTTTTAAGGACGTCACCAACGGTTCTTTTCAACAAATTTATTTAATAGAGGGTAAATTGCTCAAAAGATGAATAATAATATAAGGAGTTATATGCACTTTTTTTTTTTCCTTCTAATAGGGTGTTTCTTGCACTTTTTTTTTTATATAGCAATGGTTTTTTTTTTGTTTTTTGCACTTAACCCAATTAAAAATGTCAAGTTACTATTTTATGTTATTTATAATTACAAAGATAAAAATTTAGACAATAGACATAATGATATAAATGTCCATTGTAACAATACCAAGGCATGGATGTTATGAACATATGAAGCGTGTATAAGTGTATCAAATTAAGTGCATTTGATAACGTTACTAAAAATCGTAAGCGCCACCTAAAATTTGACATAAATATCACTTATCCCTAATTATTAAACGTTATATCCTAAAAAAAAAAAAAAAATTTATTTTGTAATTTTCACTTAAAATTTCCTAATATTTATTGAAATCTTAAAATTTTAAGTTTTACCAAACAACACCTAACTCATAAATCATTATCATCTATTACATTTCTATCAATGTTAAGAGTATAAGGTGTGCAAATTGTTTTCTTGCATAGTCATGAAGGTATTATTTGATAAAATGTGCTGATATGGGCATTTACTTTATTTGAACAGTCATGTCCCTAGCTGCTCACTATCTCATTATTAACTTTATTATTTTATTATTTTTTAACTTATTTGTTAAAAAAGTTAAATGAGTTTTTTTTTATTCAATTTTTGTTTGTCCTTTTTAAATATTTATTTTAAAATTGTCTTTTTCATATCGGTACATGTTACTGGATCTTCCCAACATAAATCCATGCTTTGCATAACGCTTCTCCTCTTCCGTGGACTAACAAAACTTAAATTTATTTGAATTATATTGGGATTTAGAATGTTGGGTTTGAGATGGATATTTATTGGAGATGAGATGGGTATTGGAAAGGAGGTGGGTTTTGGGGGATGAGGTGGGAAATGGAAATGAGAGTAGGGGGTTGAGGTGAGTACTCAAGTTGGGTTGAAGATGAATTTTCTAATTGGAAAACTCATGAATTGTGGGAATTACTATGAGTGAATAGCTACAATAATTCATAGTTTTGAGATTGGTTGAAGTGTGTAACAATCCGAACCCAAGGGTTCAAATCATTATCCGAGTCCTTACCCGAACTTCAGGACACCCAAGGCAAAAGGGTCATCCGGGGTCTAGAAGACTCTCGAAGTAATCCTCACTGAAACCGTCATAACTTCCTCCATAGTTGGGTTCTATGGATGAGACTGGTCCCATTGGAAAACCAACTTAAAATCTATGAAATTGGACTCAAGTTTGACCCAATTTGCCATTAAAATGAAGGAGATAAGGTCAAATGAAGATGGGTCTTTAAAACAGGTGACTGGGTTGTTTCGGTCGGCTGAAACCCTGTGTCAGCTGGAGGAAACGACAATCTTGAAATCCCAACTCTCTGTCCATTAAAAAATGCACTGTCAGTCGGCTAGCTTATATCACCAGCTGGCGGACAGCCCTGGGAGCATGAAAAATGCCAATTTTTGGTTTCTCAAGGCCTTGAACATACCCGGGTTCATTTATGAGCTTAAAAATAAAGTAAACTTGTCCCAAAAATAGTCATTTAATCAAATACGACCCCAACTTGACATCTATGCATTTATATAAATGTTAAACGAGTTTAATACATCACATGGGATAAAATAAATCTGGTTACATTTTTATATGGCCATAAGCCGGTACATGGGTTTGAAATCCTAATGAGACCACAAAAGGTAAATGAATGGTCTCAATACCTTTTCTAACTGAAAAATTAATACAAGTTATAATTTAGTACAAGCTTAAAACAAAACGAGTACAAGTCACTTTTTGAATAGTGACTCCCCATCAAGTTTGATAAAGTTAACGAAGACCACGGCATCGAGTAGATATTGGGTGTGTCAGGCAAGTCATGTCATTAGTGTACTCACCCAATCACAAGGGATTTTTTTTTGCAAACAGACAATAGTTTAAAGGGTTTTTTGCAATTAAACGAGGTCATTTTACTATAGGGTAATTTGGTAATCTAGCGGTGACCTCCGGTGATGGCGAATATTGATTTTGTCCTTAAATTGCACTTCTTAGTTTAGGGGAGTTTATTGCAATTTACCCTATAAGATATTAATATATTTTTATGAGATAATTTTCTTTTATGGTAGAAGCTTGAATTGAATTGATTCACCAAATGGGATGAGGACCAATCATTTAATAATTTCTCCTATAATGATGGATCCTTTGAATTCCCAACCGCTATCAAATAACATTGTGCAAATTACTATGTTGAACAACCAAAAAATTAAAACATGTGCTTTGGTAGAGTGTTTATAGCCATCTGTTACAACGGGTTACAATGAATAATTTCTCCTCTGGGAGACGAAGTTTCAGTGAATCCATGAAAATAACATTTATACATAAAATTGAATTGGATGAATCCACAAGTTTTGGTTTCCTGCTTTTCTCCTCCTGACCATGCAAAGCTTTCGTATAACTAATATGAGTATAACATATATATATATACATATATAGCCAATTTGGGTTGGGTGATGTAGGACGTTTTGTTAGGGTATATGTTATTTTATGTTTATTTTTTACAATTTTTAGGAAGAGATTAATTTTAAGTAATTTCTTTATTTTTAATTTCAGCTCTGTTTGGTCATATAGAACTAGGAAGAAAAAAAAAGAAAAGAAAAATGAACGAAAATAAAATTTATTAAATTTATTTTCTAGTATACATTTGGTTAAGGTGAAAATTTATTCAAGAAAATTGTATTAAATAGCATAAAAATTACTAAAAATATATGTACTTATGTTATATTGTCCTTATTTTATAAAAATAGTAAAATAATAAAATAAATAGTAGAATAAATAGTAGAATAATAAAGAATTAATTAGTAGTAATATACATATCTAATAAAAAATGATATAGTTTTCAATTAGTTAACACCTTACAAACTACTATTTATAGCATTAAAGTTACCAATAAAGTTATTATTGGTTTGTAATTCTTTGAAACCCCGTAAATATATATATATATATATGCATACAAAGCAATATATATATATTATTGGTGGCTTACAATTATCAATATAGTTGTTAGATAAAATAACAATGCTAAATAGAAATACGAATTTTTTTTATTTTCGAATGTTTTGGGTAGGAAACGTTTTGGAGAAAATAACAGATTGCGAGAATTTAAATTTTCAGATCGTTTCATTTTCATTGTATCCAAACTCTAAAAAAGTTATAAAAATTTCACTTTTCTATATTTTCTAGTTGATTCTACCAAACCAAACAAAAGCCTAAGGAATTAATTTCCTTAGTTTTTAGATTTTTTAGCGACCAGGTTTCTTATTGTATTATAAAAATAAATACCAGCAAAAATATTACTATTAAATTGTAAATTAATCACACTGTTGAAATAGGAAATTTAGCGGCAGCTGTGATACCCCAATTATACAAGTAGCACGCAGAAGAATGAACAATTGTAGCAATTTCATCAGTTGATTTTCTCTGCATGGACCATATAAGAGATTGTAGAATGCATTCCTAAAGTATGTTATAGGGCTCATCACCTGCAAATTCTTTCCACAACATCATTCTTTCTTTTTGTATTTCATTTTCGTTTCAACATCTCCACTGTAAGGAGCAAAATGAAAGGCATACTGCTGGAGAACTGAGAAGACCACCATCTCAAGACACACCAAGACATTCTGAAGAGCTTCCTGAATGTGCTCAACATCCAACCAGAAATGATGAGATTTGATGATGCCCATTGCAACTAGAATGTCAAGAACTACACCCTGCATTCAATTAAACTGATTTAAGCAAAACAATTCTTCGTTTCTAAGAACAACAAAAGGAGAAAAAGGGAAAAGATAAAAGAAAGACGGCAAGAGAGAAAAGTACAAAGAAAAAAGTTAAAGAAAATCAACTAGTATAGACCGTTATGCAGGATATCGTAACTTAAGTCATCCAAACCCAAAGTTCAAAATGTTGGGTATATATGTGAGGGATTTTCAAACTCTGTAGAAGTTAAAACTTTTGCATGATGATCAAACATTGCAAGTGATTAGCAACTTAATTATGCGATGAAGTTGCATTAAACCACCTTTAAATAGGTTACAACATCAGTTAGACACATGAAAATGGTTTGAACAGAATCAATATTATCTTTAGGAAAAATCTTCTGGGGCCTACTGAATTTCCTTGTCCATAAGCATTGGTTTGCTTCCTTATCTAAAGGATAATTCACCTAGTCAACTAGAATTCTGAGGAAAATGCAAGACGAGCAATAATGCCAATGTTCTTATTAAATGGTTTAATGGCATTTGAAGAAACTACAAAACATCATGTTATGTTTCAAGATTGTACATTAATATTAAACATAATTCACTGAGCTAATAGCAAAACAAATGGGTAGCAGGACTTTCCGTCCATGGAATTTGTTTCTATTACTTGGAAGCTTTCAAGGAACGCTTGATATTATAAATTCTCTACCGTGAATTCCAAAATCTGGTAATACATGCTGCCAACTAGGGTGAAACAAACTGCAGTTATATTTTGGGTGGAAGGAAGGGAAAATAGGAAATATGGAAACAACATCCTTAGGAAAATTAGGGGACTTTTCCTCATTTTGTTTGGTAAAATAGGACGAACATGTGCAGTTATACTTTGGGTGGAAAGTTGGAAGGGAAAATAGGAAATAAGAAAACAACATCCTTAGGAAAATTAGGGGTCTTTTCCTCATTTTGTTTGGTTTAATAGGACGAACATGATGAAGGAAAACATATTTCATGATCTTACCGTTATACACTTACATTTTAAAGGAATGGTTTATTTCTAGAGGTAAAAACATAAACGAGGCAGAGGAGTCCAGACCTTCTCCTTGTCTCCCTCTTTTAGGAGGAAAGAATATGGTAAGATAAGAGGAAAGGCCTCCCCTTCCTCTCTTTCTTTCCCTCCTACCAAATCATAGAAAATCTACTCAACCTTTCAAATTTTCCCATTTCTTTCTTCTCATTTCTCTTAATCAAATGGACCATTAGTGGAGGGAATCTTTGTATTCCTTCTTCATTTTTAATAAATTAAACAAATATATACATGGACACGCTCTTCCGAAAACATTGTGGAACTTACATGCCATTTCCAAAAGATGGCCAATAAGAATTTCAAATGATCAAACTCACACAAATGCATGCCACATATGTTTGTCTTCCCTTTGCCTGGAGAAGGTCAACTTAAGTTTTTTTCATCTTCAAGTTATCAAAATGCTCTCATGCAACTTTCACTCATCAAGAAAAAAGTTAAATGAAGAAGCAGAAGAGAACGAACTCTTATATAACTTAACATAATATTCTAAAACTCTTACCTGCCAGAAGCAGAAAAAAACTATCCCTTTGATGCACAGGAATTTTGAAAGTGGCTTGTGTGGTTCCAATTCTTTTGCAAACACATGGTAAAAGACCACCAAGGAATACAGAGCCAACGAAACTGAAATGTTGAGAATAATGGTGAATGTCCAGCTGACCCAACTGGGATACATTCCAAGAATTTGTAATGTTATCATCAACATGGAGCATATCGGGCGAATAACGACAAACTGCCATGTCCAGTATTTGAGAAGCTTCAGTGTATGTTGGTTTAGATGGACAGTATGAGGCTGCAGTTTGTAGAACGACAATGGGTCAGATATATACATTTAATGAATCATCTTCCAGATTGACAAACCCGCTGACCCTAGGCTTGTTTTTCAAGACAGTTGAGTGGCGGCATATCAGTCATATGGTAATGGGATCAGCAGGCGTCGCATCCAGGTCACACTGATATATAGGAGTGAATTCAAATCACGTAGACCCGGCTGATACAGAGACGGTGTGCCTGAGTCAGTGCCATAATGAAACATTAAGCCCCTGACTCAGCCAAGTCAACTCCATAACAGCCAAGTTGGAACCAGGTACCCATCAATAACCCCAGAAAATTACAGGAAAATAAAGCAGAGATGGAGGAAACAGAGTAGAGGAAAAGAAAACGAAAAGAGTCTTAGAGACAACGAAGAAAGAGAGGAAGAAAAAGAACAGGGATATGTTGAAGGAAAAAAGATGTCATGAGAGGGGAAAAGAGAGAAGGGGAATCTGTTGAAGCAAAAACCAGAGTAAGGAATGAGAAACAAAACACACAGAAAAAACCATGAGGGGAGAGATAATTGTTATATATTCAACTAAGTTTCATTACAGCAGGCTAGCAGCTTTATGTAGAATATTTAGCACCAGGAAGAAATAGCACTTAATGAATTTGTCCCAATATTCAACAAACTCAATTTTAAACCGTTCCCAAGTGATATCAATTACATAACAACGGAAGGTGCAGGAATCTCCTGATCTTTTAGCATCCCTTACTCTCAGACCCTCTTTCCTTCTCTTTTATTTTTTATTTACAAAATATATATATATATAAATATATATCTTTTGGATAATTTTCAACCAGCTAAAATAAAACTAGGGAATTGAATAGAGCAACTTCTTCTGCACCTGGAAAAGAGTCATTGGGAATGAATGGTGAATTGCCCTTCCTTTGATTTCATCTGGCACTATATTTTTGCTAATTGATATGTTCAAGTAACTATACATCAGTGCTAAAAACTTAGCAATCACCTGCAAATAAATGTGCAGAGAGAGGGAAGTTTAGCATTGCTTATGTGAATATAATCATCAGAGTAAGTCTTCAAATCATGACTAACAGATAATACTTACCAAAGCCTCGTAGCATTCCTTGATTGAGTCCAAAAACATGAAAAATGCTTTGTTTCCCCGGAAATCTAACAAACCCACAAACGAGTCAACAGCATAAATGGGAGCCATAAGGATGATAATAATTATAGCCTTTTGCTCCTGTGGGTTCTTCCAGTAAAAGAGATGCTGTGACAGGAGTTGTACAGTAAAATGCATTGTGAGCATCACACAAGCTGCAGATCCAAACAGAGTAATTTCCCCAGGATTCATTGTAGTTATATCCATCACGTAGAAAGTGATACTAGAACCCTGAGGTTCAACAATCTGCAGAGTACGTTAAAAATGTTCAGGAACTTTAAACTCAACAAGGACCTAGGGAAATAGTTTATGTTAACTAGCTTCATCTTTTTCTGATTAGAACCCATGGTACCATTTTCACAGATTTCACATTGTGATGAAGTGCAACAGAAAATCTCCACACAATTGCTATCATAGAATTGATAGTTGACTATATCTTCCACAATCTAATGCCAAAATTCTTAAGAAAAAGAGTCATTGATAAAAAAGGGTATTACCTAACAGAATGTTGAAAATCTTTGTGCATGAATATGTTATTCTATGGAATCTTATACAAGTATGTAGGTGTATGCACAGGTCACATATAAATATTTAAGAACAATCATAAATACACAATTATTACATCAAAATGATAATTGATAGAGCAAAAAAAATTAAAACACTGAATATTCTCTCCTTCCAAGAAAAAATGCCTAGTAATAACCTTTTGGAAAATTATGTATAAATTTCAAATCAATACTCCTGGTGGCACATTCTAGATATGATGACAATCAAACTTTAGCCAGGTTATCCAGATTTCATTTTAAAAGCGACTATCTCAATTTATGCAATTCAAAGTAAAGGCAATTTAAACTCCAAAAGCAACAAAGCCAGTTGGAATAGGCATATCAGATAGAGAGAGGAGAGTAGTAAAATAAAAAGTTGTAAGTACAAGCAAAAACACACCAAGCATGAGAATAAAGGGCATAAGGTATAACAGCGCCAGTCTACTATCATGTTGGTTTTATCATTCTAAGCTTTTGCACAGTTCATAAACTTAGGACCAGGAATCATTATTATAATGCATCAGGCTAAAATAATGTTAATTAAAATATCACAAAAGGATTTGCTTGGAATTTTCAAGTAATACTAATACAGTTAATCAATAAGTGAGAGATCCAAGATTACACATACGATTTAAAACATAACTAGTTCTTCAGGAGAGTCATAAATTCAACATACATACATACATATGTGTGCTTATAACAGTTCATTGTTTCGTAAGACGGTATATGGTAGCAAATTAGGGCATGAATTTCCAGTCAAGATGTACACAAGGAAAATAAAACCAAACTAAAAACTCCATAATTTAGCTACTGAGAAACTGGTTGGAAAAGAAAATAAAGCGAAAAGAAAATCAAAACCTTAAAATTTCAACTGATTGATCACAGAAGCGACTAAATCAAAGATCAGTTTTCCGTATTCACTGGAGCAAAGTCAACCTCAAATCTGTTTTTCTTCTCTTTTTGCTCGATTTTCTCGCAAAACAAACGCAAAAACCTGATCGTAGGATGGAAAAAAGAAGACAAAATTAAGATGATGAGAGAAATAAGCTTAATCAAATTTCAAACAGTGTAACTTCAAAGCATCAGAGAATCGATTCCTACTGTTTCCCGAAATGGATTGAAATATCAGTGACTGCAAGTGCAAGGTCTATTATTATCGAATGCAAATATGCGAGATTTTGATGGTCTACTTTGCCTGCTACAAATTTGCGATCCAAAATAAATACAGTACAGTATGTTATTGCTGCTGTTGAGGTCTCCTACAATCGTATCTTGGACCAATATTAGGTTGACACGTCACGAGGTAAGTAAATAAGGTCGCTGCTACAATGCTACTGTATATAAGTTGGACCGAATAAGCCATGGCCGACCCTCTGACATTGGGCCTGACCGGTCCACCAACCCATTGTGAGAGGAAAAATGATTTGGAGTCTAAATTTCCAGGCTCCACGGTCCACACACTCAAAGAAGTCATCTCGGTGAGTCCACCCGTTTCGTAGGAGTGCCGTGTACTGTTTTAGATATGTGACCAGTTACATCTTCAAATTTAAATTCAAAAAATTGTATATTTCTCTCTCTCTTTTTTTAAGCAATACCTTCAAGAGGTCTTCACGTTGATAAGAATCATAAATTATCATGTCATAATTCAAAAACTCTTTTTATTAGAGACTCTATGAGATAAGACATTTGGACCTTGTTTTCATAATCAAAATTCACAAATATATATATTTTTTAAATTCAAAAGTTATTAGGGAGATTTGGCCCTGTTTGTGCGGCTTTCTGGGGATCCAAAACGGGCTTCCAAGCCCAAAAAGTCATTCCCAAAAAATATTGTGTGTTTGGCAAATTTCTTAAACGGGCTTATAGCTG